>CM067083.1:125231941-125458288 GCA_034008185.1 Gorsachius magnificus
CAGCTACTGGAGTCAGACTGGGGGTTTGGGTGCCCCTGTCCTGTGCCCTCAGCTGCTGGAGCGAGTGGGGTCCCAGTGCAGCTACTGGAGTGAGTGGGGGTCTTTAACCTCTCGCCCTGGGGGTGGGAATGTTGTGTATCCTGAAGATAGAATCATAGAATTGGAAGGGACCCCCAGAGCCCACCCAGCCCAACCCCCCTGCAGGAGCAGGGACACCTTGAACCACATCAGGTTGCTCACAGCCCCGGCCAACCTGGCCTGGAATGGTCCCAGGGATGGGGCCTCCACCCCCTCTCGGGGCAACCCCTGCCAGGGTTTCACCACCCTCACGGGAAAGAATTTCTGCCTTAGATCCAGCCTAAACCTCCCCTGCTTTAGTTTAAAGCCATCCCCCCTTGTCCTGTCCCAGCTGGCCCTGCTAAAAAGCTTGTCCCCCCCTTTCCTCTGGGCCCCCTTGAAGCCCTGAGCGGCCGCACTCAGCTCTGCCCGCAGCCTCCTCTGCTCCAGGCTGAACACCCCCAACTTCCCAGCCTGGCCTCAGAGCAGAGGGGCTCCAGCCCTCGGAGCATTTTAGTAGCCCTCCTCTGGCCCCGCTCCAACAGGTCCATGTCCTCCTGGTGCTGAGGGCTCCCGAGCTGGACGCGGGGCTCCAGGGGAGGTCTCCCCAGAGCAGAGCAGAGGGGCACGATCCCCTCCCTCCACGCTGGCCACGCTTCTCCTGATGCAGCCCAGGGTAGGGTTGGCTTCTGGGCTGCCAGCGCCCATGGCCGGCTCATGTCCAGCTTTTCACCCCCCAGGACCCCCAGGTCCCTCTGGGCAGGGCTGCTCTCCATCCCTTCACCCCCCACCCTGTGAGGATCCTGGGGGTTACCCCGACCCAGGTGCAGGATCCTGCCCTTGGCCTTGTTGGACCTCATGATGCACCCCCAGGCATCCTGTGTGGTGCTTGCAAGCTGTGGGGAACCCTTATGCACTTTAGGTTGGCCCTGGGGAACAATTCCTTCCCCCAAGGGCTGTCAGGCACTGGAAGGGGCTGCCCAGGGAAGGGGTCGAGTCCCCAGCCCTGGGGGGATTGAACAGCCGGGCAGAGGCGGTGCTGAGAGCCAGGGTTTGGGGGTGGGATGGCAGGGGTAGGGGAACGGTTGGGCTGGGGGAGCTGAAAGGGCTTTGCCAACCCAAACCATTCCGTGACGCCATCACTCCCCCCTCCAGCACAGGCCGCCTCCCCCGTCAGCGCTCGTTGCCCTCCCGCCCGGCAGGTGGCGCCCTCCCGCAGCCGGCCCCTCTTCACGCCTGGCCTGGCCGCGCGGCGGGCGGGGCGCCCGTGACGTCAGGGCCACGCCGGGTGGGCCGATGCGGCGGCGGGAGGCGGCTACGGCGGCCGGCGGGGGCCGGGGCCTGGGCGGGCGCCGAGCGGAGCGGCGGGACCGCGACCGGCACCGGCACCGCGACCGGACGGCTCGGCCCGGCCGCCATGGAGTACGTGAGCGCCGGCAGCCCGGGGGACGCGGGGGGGGGCGGTGGGGGGGCGCCCGGGGGGGGGGGCCGGAGCCGGAGGGACCCGGAGGGACCGGAGCTGTGGGGCCCGGGGCCGGCGGCGGCGGGGGCGAGCCCCGTGCCGTGGGGCGGGGGCTGCCGTAGGGCCCGGCCCCGTGCAGGGGGAGCCGCCGGGCCCGGTTGGGGGCCGGGGCCCGGCGCCGTGGGGGCCGTGGGCCGTGCGTGGAAGGGCGGCTGTACCGAGGGTGGGTGTCCCCCCCCCACCCCGCCCCGCCCCGGTTCCCCCGCCATGGGGTGCGCTGAGGCCCGGGGCAGAGTGGTGGGTGCTCGGCTCCGCAGGTTGCCCCGCGTGGGTCGTGCCGTGGGCAGGGCAATGCGGTGTCATAAAATGCTTTTCCCCCCCCCCCCCCCCCCACACACACACCCCCCTCCCCACCCTGTTTCACGGTGGGGAGGTTGGGCGCAGCGAGGACCAGGGTGATGAAGTGTGACCGTGTGACAACGTGGGACCCCTCCCAGAGAGGGGATGGGGGGACCGCCCCGTGCCCCACAGCGAGTCAAGGGGTGCCTGCCTGCAAACTGGGCACCCCCAGCCTGTTTCCCAGCCGTGATGAGGATGCCACTTGGGGTACGGTGTCCCAGTGCAAGGCGGTGCAAGCCTGTCTGAGTGCTGGGTGGGCCCCGTGGACCCCCAGCCCCCCCTCCATGGCCACCCCCCCCACCCCTCCCCAGGCTGTTTGCCCCCCTGGGGGAGGACAGGCTGTGTGCCCTACAGTGGGGTGCAGCGTGGGGACAGCAGAGCGTGGGGTGGTGGCAGCGTGATTGCATGCTCCCCCAGCCCTGCTCCAGGGGTGGGGACATGCCTTCACGTCCTCCAGTACGGCAGGGTACAACGTTACTGAGTGGGGCATGATCGCAGTCCATGTGTGTGTCCCCCCGCCCCCTCCCCAGGGCTGTTCCTGGGAGTGGTGGGCATTACTGGGTGCCCTGTGGGTGTGATTGGGAGCGGCAGGGTGGCAGCTTGCCTGTTCTCCCCACCCCTTCCCGGGCTGGCAGCGAGGTGGTCGAGAGAGGCAGCTGTGGCACGTCACCACATGCAGCGAGGTGGGTGACTTGCTGGGTTGTGCTGTGGTTGCCCCTGCCCGTGGAGGAGGAAGCTCTGGGAGCGTGGGGGTCTGCGTGGCGGTGGGAGCATGGCCAACCCAGGGACTCCCCCCGCATTTAGCTCAGGACCACATTGCTCCTACCCTGTGGCTGTTCCCTGTGCAGTCAGACTCACAGAAACATGCCAGAGATTGCCTGTGTCTCCTCGCGCGAGCGTGGCAGCCTGTGTCTTGTTCAAAGCACTGGAAACCTTTGAAGGAAGCCGCTGTCGGCGCTAACAGGCTCTGCTGTGATGGTTTAAATCTCTAGGAGCTGGTTTGGGGCCAAAGCCTGTGGCACCCTTAACACAGGGGAACACTGGATGGTGCGTTTATGTGGAGGGGAGGGTGTTTGCTGTATTTTTGTGTCTCCCACAGCAGCAGTGAAGCTAAAAGGATTCACCTCGCATTCTCCTTTGCTTTGCTCTTGCTCTAGAATCCATCACATTGGGCCACATTGCAGTCATCCTTCCAGGGTAGTTCATGGGGTGTCATTTAAGTGTGCAGGACGGTTAGGACAAGTCTGTTTTGGTCCCCACTGTACCAAAAAAGCAGTGGGCACGCTGGAGGGGGTCCAGAGCAGGGCCACCAAGATGATCCAAGGACTGGGGAGCCTGATATATGAGGGTAGGCTGGAAGAGCTGGGTTTGTTCAGCCTTGAGAAAAGGAGGCTTAGGGGAGACCTTATCACCATGTTCCGGTATTTAAAGGGTGGCTACAAAGAAGATGGAGACTCCCTTTTTAGAAGGAGGCACGTGGAAAAGACGAGGGGTAATGAGTACAAGTTACTCCTGGAGAGATTCCGACTGGACACAAGAGGAAAATTTTTCCCCATGAGAACAGTCACCCGTTGGAATAATCTGCCCCAGGAAGCAGTGGATTCCCCAAGACTGGACACTCAAGCCACAGCTGGACAGGGTGCTGGGCCGTCTTGTCTAGGGTGTGCTCTTGCCTAGAAAGGTTGGACCAGATGATCCTTGAGTTCCCTTCCAACCTGGGATTCCGTGATTCTGTGATGGTTTCAGGGAGCGAAGCAGGTGACGTGCTGTCCTGTGTAGCTGGGCCAGGCTGTCTGTGCAGGTCTGCTCTCCTCCTGGAGCAGTCGGGGGGGGCAGGAGTGGTCAGGGCTCGCTCACACTCTCCTTTTGCACGCTCTGAGCTGATGAGCTGGAGAGAAATGGACTTGGTAAAAGCGGCTTTGACCGACATGACAGCTTGCGTGAGGCGTCCTGTGAAAAACAGATTGTATGGGGATTCATCAGTAAACTTTAAGTGTGTTTAGAAAGGCAGTGAAAGATAGTGGGTTTGTGTGGGTGCTGGAAAAAGGTAAGCGAAACGCACTCAGCTTTGAGCCAGGCCTCCCAAAGTGACTAATTCTGCTCCTGTGAAGACAAGGCTTTTGCTTGAAGAAGGAAGGCTGTCGGGCGTTCAGCCTGTTCCCAGTAGTGCCTGGAGGGATTTGTGGTGGTGCTGCCTTCCCTCCCAGTACCTGTGCAGTGATGAGGGGGTCTCCCCCCTCTACAGGTGGTGCTGGCAGTTGAACTTGGGAGGGTCTAGACGACTGCAGCAGCCTTCTCGTTTGTGTAGCAGGCACCGAAGGCCTGCTCCCAGGTCATGGTCTTTCTGGAGACACCCCTGATGGAAAAGCTGTTGCAGTTAAATCTATGAACAGGGCCCTGAACGCAGACCGGGGCGAGGAGGAAAGTCCCGTCTAGCATCTAAAGCACAGCGTGGGCAGCTTACTGCCACTGGTTAGACGCTAGCGTTGCGTTTACCAGCCCTGGTTTTGGATGGCGTGGCGCTGAAATGTGTATGCAGGTCTCCGTGGAGGTATCGCTCCCAGCCTGGCCCAGCTGAACCAACAGGCAGAGGCCAATAAAGCTGCGTATGCCCGAAGGGCGGGAGTGCGGTCTTGCTGGCAGAAATAGCTTTGCTCGAGAGATTGTGGTTGTACTGAGTCAATAGGGACTTTGATAAGAGTGGGCGGGTTCACGCTTCTCACTCAAAGACCATCTTTTCTGCCCTGCGCTGATCCTTGCCGGGGCCGCGCAGCGCCGGCGGCGTGAGTACCTGCAGGTGGAAGCGCTTCGCTGGAGATCCCAACAGGCTGTATCGAGAGGAGCGAGCAGTGCCAACGCGCTGGATTACCGCAGGGGTGATGAAGCCCCAGCTGGCCTCTCTGCAGTGCTCCCTTCCTACGTCTTGTTTGCCTGGGCAGCTTTTTTTTTTGTCCTTTGCTATTTTAGCCTTGAGAAAGCGGCTGATCCAGGCACAAATCTCTGATACTGGGTCACGTATTCCAGCCTCGCTCTAGGCATTGAGGCTTGTCCTGCTCTCCCCTTTCTTTGCCTTGAAGGTGCAACGCTAGATCCATCACCACTCTGTTGATGAAAAGCCCGTTGACCTGCGTACAACTAAATGTTCTTGCCCAGAAAACTTCTGCAGCAACGTCAACTGTCACCCCCAGTGGACGGAGCAAGGAAGGAGCAGTGTGGGATGCGTATGGGTGGCAATGCAAAATCACGGAAGGGTAACATAGCTGTTGCTGAGCTGCTTTCTCTGCCTCGTCCCTGAAGTGGGGGGACCTCCTGGAAGAGGGCAGTGTCTGGCAGCAGCCCAGCAGGTCACCTGAGAAGGTGGCTCACGTTGTGTAACTCGAATACGTACCTGAAGCTAGTGTAGCTGGAAGGCAGCTAGGACGAGTGATTGCTTTTAGGTGGGAGCACCAAGAAGGTGATGCGTGGTCAGAACCAAACCCTTTGCAGGAAGACTCCGCCAGCTCTCGCTGCAAAGGGCTCTGCAGCCTTTGACTCTGCCCCAGCCTTTAAGCTGTGCCTGGCAGAAGCTCTCCAGCCCGCACGCAATAGATATGGAGAAGAGCAGGCAGATTTGGGGAGGATGTGGAGGAGGCAACATGTGTCCAAGGGAAAGAACATGTCCATGCTCTTGGAGAGGAGGTAGTGTCCCTGGAGCTGATGCAGCAGGAGCAGAAGAGCTTCATGCGAGATGATCCACAGCTTTCTCCAGCCCTGGCTGGTTTACTCCTCCTGTTGCTGCCAGGAGCGCATATGGGAAGCGGCGAGTTAGAAGTCCAGATGGTTTTAGCTTTGCAGCGTGCACTGCTGGGGGAGAGGTAGGTGCATGCTCCTTCTGTCACAGGCTGGCTTGGTGCCACGGGTGATGGGGTGTCGATGGAACCGTCCTTTATCTGCTCTTGGAGGGACGCTGAAGAGCTCCTCTGCCTGAGTGAGGAAAAAAGTCCAGCGTGATCAGAGAGTTTTTATTTCTACCTCTTAATGCTTCTTCAGTAGGAGACTATGGGATTTGGCTGTAGCGTAGACAATTTAAGTTAAGCTAGCCTAAAATGGGAAGGAAGAGTTTCTCTGCTGGAATGAATACGTCCTTCGCAGCTAATGCATTACAGCCCTGCCTGGCAGCAGCGTGCGGAGGCTTCCCCCCAGGAGATGCTGTACGTGGCGGTCAGGGAGCCGGGCAAACCCGAAGTGCGTCTGCTTCAGCCCCTCCTCCAGCTTCTCAGCCTGGTGCAGGTGATTAATGCTTCTGGCAGGGCAGGGGGCTTGGTATCAAAAATAAAGCTCTTATTTTGAGGCGGTAGAGCAGGATGCGTGTGTTGACCTTCCGAAGGAAAGCAAACCAGACGCTCTGCTGTTGTCAAGTATTGAATGTCCTCTGCCAAAACCAGACGCGCTGTTACTGTTAAGTGTTGGATGTCCTCTGCCAAGAAAGATGCAGCCAGGCACTACTGTTTCGGAGCGTAAACCTTGCAGTTGGATGCCAGAGGTCATGATCTGCTCCTTAAAAACCTGCCCGCAGATCGCTTCCTGGCAGGCTTCTGGGCAGCCTCCTGCTATCAAATTATGGGGAGGGGGGAAAATGGGACCGCCTGGAACATTCACAGAGGTGTCTGCTCCTCCTTTCCTTTCTCTAGGAGCAAACCCTACCCCTTTCTGCCCTCCAGACTGCCTCCGAGTCCTGTTTTCACAGAGCAACCCAAACAGCTCTGCCTTGTGCAGGTTGTCTCTGCCTTTCCCGAGTGCGGTGCCCAGAGCTGGACGCAGTGTGTGAGCTGGAGCCTCGCTAGCGCAGTGGAGAGGGGAACGATGGCTTCGTGCGTTGCATGCAGCGCTCCTGTTCTGCTCCTGCGTCGCCGTCAGCTGCACGCCGCTTTCTGCGGCGTTGTGACTCTCGTGGCTCGTTTCAGCGGGTCGGGAGGCTGCGCTCACAGCGGCAGAAAGCGAGACTGAGTGGAAGTGAGGGCAGAGCGCGGAAACTTCACGTGTCCTGTTGGTTACAGACAGCTTCCATGGTTTGCCACTGTCGTCTTGTATTCCAGTCACGTTCCCATGTGTTTCCTGTAGCCTTTCCATGCCTGGTGTTGGCTGTGATTCTGCTTGATTCATCTCTACGCTGTTGGGTCCTGCAGTGTACTGGTGTCTTCTGGTGCAATGGGGTTGCTGATGCCTGTTCCTGGGGCACGTCTTGCAGCCAGACGTGTGGTTGCTGTCTGACTCTCTCATCCAGCTCACGCAGGAGCAGGGAAAGCACTCGAGTGATGAGTGTTGTGTGGGGGGCTCCGGCCACGTGTGTGAGTGGTCTCTGCTTGTGTGTTTTCCTCATCTTGTGAGCTGGGTGGAAGTGCAGGTACGAGCCTCTGTCGTGATGCCGTCTGGACCTCGGGCTCTCCTTAAAGGGCATGTGTTATCCTCAGGAGTAAAGGTTTGGGGGGAATGCCAGTGGAGGAGGATGTGGGAGTGCTGCTCCTTGCGTGTGGCCTGGGAGGGATGCCAGAGGGAAGGCAAGACACGTGTCGTGTTTGGGTCCAAAGGTGGGACAGGCCGGTGTCTCACCCCAGGAGCTTCGGGACCAAGTGTGAGTTCAGTAAGAGGAAAGTGAATTGGGGCTTGGGAAGTGCCTTTTACAGCAAAACTACTGCACCCCTAAAATCTTTCTGTTTCTGTGTCCTCGCTTCTGAGCAGGAGCTGGTGATGGCAGCCCATGGGGAACACGCAACCAGCAGCAGCACGGGGGAGGCTGGCGGCAGCCCGCTCGCCGGTGGCTCTTGTGAAGAGGTTCTTTGTCTCGCTACCTGTGTGGGCACTAAAACGAAGTCCTCTTGGCGTCTGCTGCCACATTCCTGCTGGGCTGAGGCCTGGGAGCAGCCAGCAGCGCTCAAGCACTAAGAAAAAGTGTCCAGACTCGCTGCTCATCCCGCCTTCTCTCTGCAGCGTGGGTTTGGCTGTCAGTCTGCTGTGACCTGAGGCCCTCGGCAGGTCCCAGCCTTGCTCTCCTACCAGGGCATGCAGCGTAGAGCTGCCCAGAGCTCTAGGGTGACATCCCTTGCCTTGGGAAAGGAGGGCTCTTCTCCAGCCACATGTGCCTGAGGGTGGAGGCGGCATCTTGTACTGAGCAAGCTGCGTGGCTGAGAGCATGCAAGCCCTGTGGTGGGTTCATACGTAGCAGAAATTTTGCACCGGGAGGTGCTGGTCTGCTATCCCCATTGAAAGGCACTCAGGCTCTGTAAGGTGCCATTTAAAATGCTATTATTGGAGCTAAGGCTATAAGGAGAGAATAGTAGAGATAATCTTATATCCCTTTAGATGGTGGGAACCCCAGGTGGTCTAGTATCAAATGGGCCTCTGATCCATGTGCAGCATGCTGGACAGACCCCGTACATTGGAGATATTTCCCTCATTTCGATCATTTGAGCTATTACAGGATTTTCTTACAGGAAAACAACTCTGTTCCTCATTTTCAGTGTCAGGTGGAAAGGATGTTCATGAGAGCTTCTTGCTGCACTTCTAGGTGAAGGCAAGGATATGCAGGTGGCCCAGTCACTGATGCTCCTCCACTGCAACGATCTGGCTGCCTTTATCCTGTGGCCAAGGGATCTGTGCAGGGCAGAAAAGAAGAGCAGGGGGCGGGGAGGAAGAAAGTAGCACAATTCGCAGAGCATGGTTGTCCTGCACCATCAGGTGAGACCTTAGCTTGGGAGACCTGGTGTACAAAATGCACCAAAGGGCTAGGCATCTAGGATAAAAGATTTCTTTTTATTGTGGAAAGTACTCTCCTCCTGGATGCTCTTCTCCCCTTTCTGCACCCTTCTTCCAGGTGGGAACCCCTGATCTCCAGGGCTGTCACCAGCCCGAGCCAGCACCACCAGCAGACCTGCCAGGCATTGCAGATCCACAAGCCGCGTGTGTATCATGCTTTGGCTGTTGATTGAATGGTTTCTATAGGTCCCTTAAGCAAACAACATGAAGAAGGGCTGCTGGTCCTCGCTGCCCTGAAGAAGAGGGTGCTTTTCCCCTCAACCAGCCTCAAAAAGTCCTCTTGCCTTCAGACTTCAAGTGCCGTGGAGAGCAGGGCTATGGATGCTCTACCGCAGGGAGCAGATGGCTGGAAGCTGTCCCTGGCAGGCTTCTGGAGGCTGCTTGGGAAATACAAACCCTAAAGAGATCTCTGCAGGGTTTGTTCCACCAAGCAGAGACGCCGCCGTGTGCCAGCGGCAGTTCAGACCAGTGGAACAACAACAAAGGTGGTAGCCAGAGCAGCAGAAAGGAAGGCTTTTTGATGCTAGTGATGTGGATGTGAGGCTTGAGGCCATGGTCATTAAAAGGCCAGTCTTCCTCACCCCCAGACAAACCGCTTGCCTTCTCCTGTGGGGCCTTTCACAGGGAGGATGCGAAGGAGGAGAAGCCTTTGGGCCCTGCTCTTGAATCACTTAACTCCTTCCCCGAGGGCTCTTTTAATTGCTCTGAGACAGCGTGTGTGCATCTGCCTGCCTGCCGTTAAACAGCGCACAGCTTCCCAAGGTGCTGCTCGGCTGCCCTGTGTGGCGGCGGATGCTGTAGGGAAGCCCAGAAGCCCTCCAGACTCCATGACTTCTCAGATGAGCAGCTGTTAAAGTTAAGAGGTGTTTTTTTTTCTTTTTTCTCCTGTTCTGCTGTTTAATTTGGGGTTTTGAACCTCCGCCCAGCTCAGTGTGTCCCTTGCAGCTCTCGTGGTCTGACAGCTGCCCAACTGCCGTGGTTGGAGGCGCTTGTAGGTTAACTGGAAATGACCTGGCTCGCGAGCCTTGGCTGAGCTTTTGCTCTGTGCTGAGCAGTGAGGTGAGGGTAAGGGATTTATCTTGCTTTCTAGGGGTGCTTCTGATGTGTGTTGTAAGGTTTTGACGAGTGATGAGCTACTTCCGCTCCCGGGACCTAGTCTGTGTGTGTTTACCTCTCTTCATCTTCAGCAATCCTGAAACTGCTGCCGGCAGCTCGGGGTGCTGTTTCCTGCTGCCACAGGTCTGGTTTCGGAGCAGCGGCCTTTGCGTTATGGGATATCAAAGATACTGAACCATATTTTGGTGGGGGATTCCCAGGCTCTCCGTTTCTAGCCACACAGTGGCAGTGATGAAGCCCTTTGTGGTTGGCGACCTATTGCTGCTTCAGTCCACACTGGGTCCTGCAGGGTTTCGTAGGAGGAACATCAAACCTCTGTGGGTTTGTTTGTACGAGGAGGTGACTTACCCGGCGACACGCAGCTCAGCTGTGCTGGCTGCCAGACAGCAGGTCCATCAGCACGACTGCCAGGCCAGGGCTGCTTTTGGTGGTTTGGTTGATGCTCATGGGGTGATGCTTGTGCTGCTGCAGACCACCCCTCTGCCCCTGCCTTCTGGGGAGGGGTGCAGGGAGTGCATGCCCTGTCCTCTCCCGCAGCGGGAGCCCTCCCAGCTCTTTTGCTGTGCGGGTGAAGGATGCAACTCCCTCTCTGCTGCCCATGTCCCTCTGCGTCCCTTGCCCCGCCTGAATCAGAAGATGGCTGTCCCCAGCTGGTGGCTGGGGACATCTGCTAAAACCGGGTGCCTTTCTCATGGGTGTGAGTGCAATGGAGGAGCAGGAAGCCAAGCTGCTCCTCAACACCCTTTTGCTCTTCAGATTCCCTTTAAAAGGAAAGAATTCTGTTATTGAGACTGCATTTTTGCTTTGGGTGTCTGATAGATCTTTGCACACACCTTCCTCCTTTGTTGTCCTGCTTGGAGCCTGCTGTCATGGTTGTATGCATCTCCTGCACCCTCTGTAGGGAGCAGGGAGCCAGCTGGGCGCTCCGTCACTGCTGGGTTCCCCCGTCCCCGGTGTCGGTGCCTGCACAGAGCTGGTCCCAAAATGAACGACCCCAGGGGTGTGGAAAGGAAGGAGCAGTTGAGGTGGGCAACGCCGATGAGCATGGTGGTATATTGAGCTGGGCTTGTTCAGCCTGGAGAAGAGAAGGCTGAGAGGGGATCTCATCACCACCTACAAATATCTCCAGGGTGGGGGTCACGAGGACAGAGCCAGACTCTTCCCAGTGGTGCCCAGCGCCAGGCCAAGGGGCCATGGGCACAACCTGAAGCAGAAGAGGTTCCAGTTGAACGGGAGGAAGAACTTGTTGACTGTGAGGGTGATGGAGCCCTGGCCCAGGCTGCCCAGGGGGGCTGTGGAGTCTCCTTCTCTGGAGATATTCAAAGCCTGCCTGGATGAAGTCCTGTGCCCCCTGCTCTGGGTGAGCCTGCTTGGGCAGGGGGGTGGCACTGGGGGAGCTCCGGGGGTCCCTTCCAACCCTTGCCATTCTGGGAATCTGGGGTATTTGGCTGTTTGAGCCCTTTCCACGTGCTGGAGGAGCCTTCCGAGCCCTGTTGGAGGGGCAAGGCTGGCAGGTGGCATTCGGAGGAGAGCGGGGTCGCAGCTTTTGCCTTGAGTGCTCGACCCACATTGCAAGACATGCAAAGCGGTCGCTTAAAAATAGCGTGGGCTGCTTGTCGCACCATCTCAAGTCTCTTTAATTGCACTGGAAGTCTGCTGCAGTGTTTAGTGGTGCATGTTGGCTCTTGGCTGCAATGAACTCCATCAAAAAAGTCACTCTGCTGATTAGCAGCAAGCATTTGGCTGTTGGGACTGTTTGGAAGAGAACCGGTGGAAATGAAAGTATCGCTTGCCATAGCTGGCTCAGAAAATGGCCGCGTTATTAGGGCTTGTCTAATTGACCTGACTTGCTGTGCTTCAGGTCTTGCACAAAGCAGGATGTCGGGGCTTATGAAGTAACGCAGCTTTTTTTCTGGTTAATTGTGAATTTCCTCTTTGCGGAGAGGCGAGACGAGGGCTATAGAGAGGCAGAGTGTTAATGTGCTTTGGGGAAAAAAAAGTTTTATTTGTGCCTTTCGCATCAGCTCTATTGAAACTTGAAGGTAGTCTCCCCCCCTCCTTCCCCGCAGTGCCTTGCTTCAGCTGTAATCGCCTCCTGATGTGCGTGGGCTTGCGTTTTCCTTTGTAGGCATACTTAAAAGTTCGACTCGATTTCTTATTCTAGGGATTGTAATGAATTCTCTTTTCTTGCACTGACTCATGTATTCTCCCGCTTGGTGGGTTGGCACCAAACCCAGCTCTGTGCTGGATTCAGCCCAGTTCTGCCATGGCCTTGTTCTCCTCTGGAGAGGAGACTGGGGGCTGCAGTCCTGTGAGTGTCTGTGGCTCCCTGGTGGCTCCCAGGTGCCTGGAGAGGCCGATGCACCTCTCTTGTCCAGCAGGAAACAGTTTTCGGGGTGGTCTGTGGGACTGAATGCCCCTGGGAGGGCACGGGGTGGGCGTTGAGGTGTGCCTCGGGGAGGGGGGGGGCACGGGGTGGGGTGCCTCGGGATGGCGAGTGGCCGCTGCCTTGTTCCTGCCCCCTTGCCCAGGTTGTGCTGCCGTGCTCGCCCCGGTCCCTTCTGTTCTCCTTGGGCACCAGGAGCAGATGTGCAAAACTAGTCCGGTCCCCCTCTCGGGTACTGCAGCCCTCTTCTTCGAAGTCCCAGCCAGCTCTGGCAGCAGTAGGAAGGCCTTTCGGCTCTCGCAGCGTTACTGCAACGGGTTTCTGGCTTGTGCATTTTTGCTTCTGCCTCTTCTTTCTCCCCCCGTTTTTCCTCCCCAGAGTCGCTGCTCTGCTCCCTCAATTCCCGCTCCAGAGGCTCATTGCTGGCTGATCCTCCTCTACCTGCATCCCTGCCTCAGGCCCCTGAAGCTTCTCCTTTCCCACTCCGTGCTCACCATCTGTGCATCCTTTCTGCAGCTGATCACCTCGAACTGTAGCGGAAGCGGTGGTGACCCATATTCATGGATATTTAATGCTCCCAAACACGGAGTGCTCCTGGATGCAGTGGAGATTGGCTGGCTGTTTGCTGAAGCCTGCCATCAACGTCAAGCGTTGCTCCATGTGACGTAGCCCCAGGGAAATGATTTTGTTCCCCCCTCCAGCACGGTGAGGGGATGGGACTGGGACTCAGCAGGAGGGGGGTGGGTTGTCCTGGGCTGGCTGTCTGCTCTGTCCTGCCGCAGGGTGCCCGCACAGAGCCGCAGTCCTCTGGACGGGCTGGCTGGAGCTCAGGTAGCCAAGGACCGACTCGAGTGCGGGCTCCCTGTCAGGTGGGTCTTTGTAAGGTGGGCTCCTGGGGTGAGCACAGGTCCCTTCATGAGCCACTGTGCTGGAGAGTGAGCCTGGCCTGTGGAGGGGCCGGGGTCTGGGTTAGGCCAGGTGGCTGTAGCGAGGGGGGGGTCGGCCTCTGCTCCCTGGTAACAGGCGATAGGACGAGGGGGAATGGTTTGAAGCTGCGCCAGGGCAGGGTGAGGTTGGACATTAGGAAAAACTTCTTCACCGAAAGGGTTGTCAGGCTCTGGAATGGGCTGCCCAGGGAGGTGGTGGAGTCCCCATCCCTGGAGGGATTTAAAAGAAGGAGAGATGAGGTGCTGAGGGCAGGGTTTAGTGGTGGGATGGCAGGGTTAGGTTAAAGGTTGGACTCGATGATCTTAAAGGGATTTTCCAACCAAAGTGATTCTATGATTCTATGATTCCTCTGGCTGCCCCGCGCCGGGGAGGGACAGCCCGGGCAGGCGGCAGACACTGCCCGGCAGCGCAAGCTTCAGCGCCAGCGTCGCTTCCCTCCTAACCTCCTAAACACCCCCAGGTCCCTCAGCCGCTCCTCGTATGACTTGTGCTCCAGACCCCTCCCCAGCTTGGTTGCTCTCCTCTGGACATGTTCCAGCAAGGCAACATCTTTCTTGTAGGGAGGGGCCCAAAACTGAACACAGCATTTCGAGGGGCGGCCTCACCAGCACCGAGTACAGGGGCACGATCCCTGCCCTGCTCCTGCTGGCCACACCACTCCTGATACAGGCCAGGATGCCATTGGCCTTCTTGGCCACCTGGGCACACTGCTGGCTCATATTCAGCCGGCTGTCAACCAGTACCCCCAGGTCTTTTCCCACCAGGCAGCTTTCCAGCCCCTCTGCCCCAAGCCTGTAGCGCTGCGTGGGGTTGTTGTGACCAAAGTGCAGGACCTGGCCCTTGGCCTTGTTGAACCTCATACAATTGGCCTGGGCCCATGGCTCCAGCCTGTCCAGGTCCCTCTGCAGAGCCCTCCTCCCCTCCAGCAGATCAACACTCCCACCCAGTTTGGTGTCATCTGCAAATTTACTGAGGGCACACTCAATCCCCTCATCCAGGTCATGGATAAAGATATTAAACAAGACCGGCCCTAAAACTGAGCCCTGGGGGACACCGCTTGTGCCCGGCCGCCAACTGGATTTAGCTCCATTCACCACGACTCTCTGGGCTCGGCCACCCAGCCAGTTTTTAACCCAGCGAAGAGTACATCCATCTAGGCCATGAACTGCCAGCTTCTCCAGGAGAAGCTGGAGACAGCCTTCCTCCTCATTTCTGCCTGCTGAGCTGCTGCTGCTGCTGCTCGTGGTGGGAGCCAAACCCATCGGCTCACGTGGTGATTGCAGATTTCCCGCTGCCGATGGGTGCCGTTCTTGTGCCAGCTGAGAAGTGACCTTAGAAAAGATAAACAGGGCTCGAGTTAATAAGTACCATTAAAGCAGGACGTGACTTCTCGTGTATCGGCACGGCGTGGGCATAGTGCAAACGTGACTTGTTTGCACTGGCACGGCTCTGCTCCATTACGTTCGCCAGGGATTGTCGAGCTCGCTGCCTCCTGGCTTATCTCGAGCCTGATGGGAGAAGGTTCTTAGCCTCATGCCCTCTTCATACTTAGGGAGATTTATAGCAAACAGCCTTATGGACTTGCTGGAGCTGCTCTGCCAAGGCTCCCTCTGCTCAGCTCCTGCTGAGGGGGCAAGCAGCGATATGCAGGCTCGTGGCTGGCAGCGCAGGCTGCCGTGGACCTTGCCGGAGCACCCGCGAGCAAAACGGGGCGTAGAAATCGATCTTTGCTTGCTGTCCCCCACGCTGGTACCTGTGCCCACCCCAGATCCATTTAGGTGCCTGACACTGGTGCACCCAGGGCATGGCAATGTGTGGTCTGCGGCTGGCTCCTGCTAACTGGATTACTTAAAAGTGGCGTTGTTTTTTTGCACAGGAAGGCTATTAGTAGAATCTGGGCTATAAATCACTATTTTTTTCCCTCCTTGGACACATAATTGGACCTTCCAGAAACGTCCTGGTTGCATGATTAATGTTGTTTTTAAGCTGTATGAGCCATTTGTTTCTTTAAATCCCATAATGATGCAGTCAGCTCACCGCTGCGCCCGCGATGGCTCCGTGGCAGCCAGGACTGGCCGTTGGGTGCAGGAGAGGCTGCCACTGCACCCTGTGAGCGATGAGATTCCTGCTGCGAGGTTGGCTCCGCTCTTTTCTTAAGAAGTTTCAAAGCAAATCCCGAGGGGCCTGCCTGGGCTGTGTTCCTTCCCTCCTTCCCGCAGTCGTGTGGAGCCGCGGTGTCTGCATGCACGGTGCTATTTCAGATCAGCCGCCTGTGTCTGCTTTGAGAAGGAGGCTCTGGGACCTATGCAATTCCTTCCTAAGCACTCACACTTTTTGTTTGACCTTCTCTCCCTGCAAATGAGGGAGAATTCAAGAGCCCTAGCTAGTCATAGTCATCGGCCGTGGTAGAAAAATGACTCGGAGAAGGATACTAGTCACACGCGTGAGTCACTAGACCAGTGCGTAGAGATCCAAGATGGAAAAGGTGATGCTAATTTGCAGTGAGGATGAGGTGGGTGAACGGCAGAGCGGGCGCCGTGCGTGGTGAGCTAAACCACTGCTGTGTTTACAGCCTGGAGAGTGTTTTCATCCGAGCACCCGCAGCAGCCGAGCGTGAGATGAGCTTTGGGGGAGTACGAGCCCCCTGCCTCAGCCTGGCGCTTTCGGGGGCGGTCGGGCCCCTCCCACAGCTCTGCTCCGAGGCACAAGTGTGTATGAAAAGGCAGATCGAGGCAGATATCCTGAGCCTGTATTCCTCTGGGAATGTCACTCTCCAAAAAACCCTGGCCCTGGAGCCTGACTAAGGGCTTCCTTCAAGGACAGGCTGCTGCCTCCGTCGCCAGCGTGGCCTGAGCTGCTGCTCTCTTCCCATGGCGTGGGCTGGGGGGTGAGCAGCCGGAGGAGTGAGCTGCAAGCGAAGCATCTCCGCAGCTTGCTTTGCTTCCAGCCCTGACCACGCAGCGGCCCTGCACCCAGAGGAGGCGATGAGCTTGTCCGTGTTGCCTGTCCTTGCCTGTCCCTCCTCCTTCGCCCACTGCCAGCGTCCCAGCGGCGCTGCTGGCTTGCTGTCCCCCGTGGAGCGGGGAGCTCACGTGCTGAGCAGGTTGGGAACCCCTTCTTGCTAGTGCAGAAAGGTTAAAGAGGTGGAATGTTTGTAGGAGGGAAACCAGCTGACAAAAAGCTGTTGCGGGGAGGCTGGGCATGGCAGATATTTTTGAGTTTTGTAGCTGAAGATGCCTTGGCAGGTCATTGGTGTTCTGGCAGACGGCTGTCCTGGGCAGGCAGCCTTGTCCTGGCTGCCCAGGAGTGCTGTCCCTTAGGGTGGCAGGGAGCCTGGCACTGGAGCCATCCCCAGCTCAGGCCCTTTGGTCTGTCGTTGTCCTCTGAGCTGGCAGAGCACCCACCTGCCTTGCTCAGCAGGCAAAGAATTGTTCTTCCAGGAGATCGGTTGAAGCTGGGGTTGTTGTGTTGGCAAACCTCTGTAGAACAGCTGCCCTCTCCCCCGAGAAATGGGTCGTTCCAGGTCTTTGAGTTCTGCAAGCAAGGTAGGAACGTGTGTGACCATGGGGAAAAGCTGCTTGTTGACTATTATCCCCAGTCCCTAAACGTGGGGGGAGAGGGGAGAGCTTCCCGGGACATGGGCCTGGGGAAACTTCCACACGGTACCTTACAAACACGAGCATGGAAGCTCCAGAGCGCTTCCCCTGCCTTGCTCCGAGCGTTGTGTCTGCTTTCATGTTCCAGGCTGCTTTGGGGATAATGAGATTTAATCAGGCTCCATGATCCCTGGGGCGAGTGGTGGGCATCATCTACCTGGACTTCTGCAAGGCTTTCAACACGCTTTCCCGCAGCTGCCTCCTGGAGAAATTGGTGCATTATGGCCTGGCCGAGTGGTCTGTGTGGCGGGTGGGGAATGGGCTGGCAGGTGGCACCCAAAGGCTGGTGGTAAACAGCTCTTTGTCCACCTGGTGACCCACCACGAGAGGTGTCCCCCAGGGATCGATATTGGACCCAACGTTATCCAGTATCTTCATAAGTGATCTGGATGATGGGATCAAGTGTAGCCTGATGAAGTCTGCAGATGGTTTGCTCAGCCTGGAGCAAAGGAGGCTCCAAGGGGATCTCATCCCCACGTCGCAGTACCTAAGGGGTGGCTACAAGGAAGATGGAGACTCCCTTGTCACAAGGAGTCCCATGGAGAGGACAAGGGGGCACGGACACAAGTTGCTCTTGGGGAGATTCCCATTGGACAGGAGTGGGAAATTTTTCCCCATGAGAACAGTCACCCATTGGAATAATCTCCCTGGGGAGGGGTTGACTCTGCCACACTGGACACTTTTAAGTGGCCATCTTGTCTGGACTGTGCTCTTGCCCAGAAAGGTTGGACCATATGATCCTGGAGGTCCCTTCCAACCTGGGATTCTATGATTCATCTCTTCTTCTCCCCTAACCAGTGGTTCAAATCTTATTATCTTGTAAAGCGTTTGGAATTCTGTCCCCTGAAATTGCGTTAAGCTGGGATGGAAATTCCTTGCGGCTTAAACCTTGTCTCCATATGGCATCGAGTTTGGGGTTTTGTTGTTGCTTGCTCTGCAACTCCTACGGGCTTGCTGGCATGGGGACATAAGCAAGGGGCTAACCTCCAGCGAGATGGACTGACCCGTCACGGGGAGGGCAGGGAAGAGCTGGTGGGGGTACAGAAATGCTTGCCAAGGGTGGGATTTACCCAGTTAGGAACACATGCTGTAAGCTCTTAGCTTGTGTGCTCAGAGCCTGGCAAGACCTGGTGCCCTTCCTCGAGCTGGCATCTGTCTCATGAGGTGTTGCTTTGCCCTTTCCCACCACTTTCTTCCCAGCTTTTGAAATGGACAGATTGCTTCCAGGGGAAATGAGGTTTCCAGCCGAGGAGAGGAGCACAGAGGGTGGAACAAGCCATAGATGCAAACATGGTGGCTGGTTCAAGGCCGTGGGGTGGGTGGGGACCCAGAGCTGCTCTCTGCTGATGGGTTTCCTTTTACCAACCAAACTCTCCTTATCTTGGGGAGTGCATAGGTCGTGTCCATGGTGGTGCTGGGAGAGGTGGAGGCTTTGATTGCTTTCCATAACGCTGCTCATAAACTTGGGGTTGGACTCGTGTGGGGTGGTGGCTGGTGGTGATGCTGGGGAGCTGCGGGGGTGTTGTCCCAACCATGTGGTCCCAGGGTGGGTGGGCATCAGGAGCTGCAATGCTCAGTACCAAGTGTATAAGCTGTGGAGTTTTGTAGCCTATGAAATTTTTCTTGGTATTCTTATCAAAGCATTACTTGGGGAAGAGGACTTTAGACGGGGTAATCTTTGGCTAGGAAGGGGCTGTGAGCTGGAGAGCAGATAACTGGCGAGCTCGTGGTGCTCTTGAGAGCCAAATGATGTCAAATTTTAACTTCCTAACTGGAAACTGTTCCATGGCTTGTCTAGGTATTTGGTTTTTTTATTTCTTCCCCCCCCCAAACAATCTAAAAGTGTTGGGGTGAGGAGTAAGAGCTCTCTTCCCTCATTTCCCAAGTGCAGCAGCTGCCTCTGCAGAAATCTCAGCTCCTTAATGAGCAGAGCTCTTCTGATGAACCCTCTGAGACCTGTCCTGCGTGGGGTACCCACGGACCTCCCGGTGTTCACCCGTCAATCCTCCCCCTTTGGAAATGCGGACTCCAGCTTGCTGAGCTGGGCACAGGCAAGGAGCAAGATGCTGATCCTTCACCAGGTCGGTGGGCGCCTGCTCTGCCCTAACTGAATAAGGAAAACCAGCATGGGTCCAACCTCCAAATGGTGAAATCTGTCACCTGTTCTGCTACAATCACTTTGCTCCCTTGCTGGCCCCAGTCTCCATCCCCACCTCCCCCCCTGTGGTTGGGGCTGGGAGCTCAGCTGGGAGCCCCATGTCCTGTGCTGCCCACCAACCAGCCTAGGTCACCTGCGTGGCTGCACTGGGAAGCTGGTGCCTCTGTGCTTCCCTGTAGTGCCAAATGACCCTCTGAAACTTTGATGGGATGTGCAGGATTCAGAGATACTTGTGGATGCCTGGTGGTATGGTGGTGTGCGTGGTGTTTTGGAGTATTTGCAGGACATGGGAGAGGGTTGAAGACCTTACTCATCAATATCTGCTGTCTTTCTGTGAGGAGAAAGTCTCTTCCAATTGACTGGAGATGGATGAGACGGTGATAGCTGACATCTCAATAGGCTTCATCCTTGACTGAAGCCCGCCAGCTCTTGTGCAGGACCTCTGGGGTCGGTCACTGGTTGTCTCTGGGTTGCTCAGAGCTGTCAGCACAGAAATGTGTCCCTTGAAGCTCCCTGTTACTATTCCGCCTGTCAGAGAACAGTCACCCGTTTTGGCGACCCCACCAAGGGGGCTCATGGCTGTCCTCCTGCAGGCTTTGGCAAAAGGGATGCCGGAGTGTGAGAGCGAAGGAGCCTGGAGACCAGCGGGGCTGCAGGAGTGGCCCCAGCTCTCATGGCTGGTGGGGAAGCCTCCCCCTGCCCTTCTGCACGGCGCCTTTGGGTGCTGAGCCGAGAAGGTCCTGCTCATCTTGTGGGGCAGGACTCTGCAGGATTGCTCAAGCAAGAGCATGCCGAGCTGTCTTTGGTGGGTCGGTCCCACCGTGTGGGGGCTTAGGGCCATGGGACTGTCACTTCTCCGGCTTGTGAAGAGTGCCACCAGGCCTGCAGTGTGGCCATCAGGTGTGGGGCTCTGGCAGGAGCGTTGGCTGCGAAGGAGGTTGCACCCCCCGCCTTGGGGGGGGGGGGTGCACCTGAGAGCTGCCTCTGCGGGTCCGTGGCCAGCGTCGCTGGAGCTGGTGGGTGCTTTCCAGCTTGTTTAGCTCCGTCCCTGCTGGGACTCCATCTTGCAGTGCCAGGACTCGGGTAGCAGGAGTCCTCACGGAAAGCTCAATATTCAGGATCTCTGGCTGTTTGCAAGGGTTGGTGGAGCCCTAACTATTCTTTTTTATTTTTCCCTTGTCGTTCACAGTACAGTGCCGTGGACAGCAACCCCCTCTCTCTGTACGTCATGCATCCCTTCTGGAACACCATAGTGAAGGTGAGCCCTTGTCCTGCCCTCAACGCGATAGCAAAACTCCAGTCACCACGGAGTCTCCTCTGTAGAACTGTCAGCTGAAAAGCCCTGCCTCGTTTGTGGTGCAACTAATTACAAAGGGCGCTGCCTTCCAGCCTGCAGCCTGCCCTGAGCTCACTGCATCGCAGCCTAAAGCTTCCCGCTGCCCATGCCAGATGTGACTAAGCAGTGTCATCTAACACCCAGATGATTGTAACCAGGTCTCTGCCATGGCTGGGAGAAGCGCGTGGCCCTGATTACATGTTTTAATGAGCTCATGTGTTCTTTTGCTGCTTTCCCATAGATCTTCCCTACCTGGCTGGCCCCAAATTTGATAACGTTTTCTGGCTTCCTGCTGCTTGTCTTCAACTTCTTCCTCATGGCATACTTCGACCCTGACTTTTATGCTTCTGGTAAGGCTACCTGTTCCTGTTTGGATGTGGAGTGGTGAAATCTGTCACCTCCTCTGCCGTGACTTCTGGTGCTGTTGGTAAGGCCCCTTAGTCTGGGCCTTCCCAGAGGCAGATGGCTGTGCCAGAGGAGGGATGGAGTTGAGGGGTTGAACTCGCACAGCTTTATGACGAGGTCTTGTCCGAATACGACACCTTCCCTCCAGCTGCTGGATGGATGTGAGCCTGGCTAGCAGCGTGTGGGCAAGGGAGGAGAAAAGAGCTGAAATCTTGAGTAGGAATTGGCTCTGCCTACACAGCACACAAGAACCCAGTGCCCTCACTGTAAAATCAATCTAAAATCTAGGGTTACCTGGGAAACTCTGCCTCCCTGAAGTCAGCAGGCAGAGCCTTGTTCTTTGCATCCCAGCTAATTGCCCTCTTGCAAAAACATGGCAGCGCCATGTCCAAGACTAACAAAGGCAAAATCTTCTTTCTCTGTTTCACCGTTCTGCATAAGGGAAGGGCGTGCAGAGCTATAAACTTTTTAATGGTACCCATAGAAAGGTTTGGGTGGGAAGGGAGCTCACCCAGCCCAACCCCTGCCATCAGCAGGGACATCTCCAACCGGAGCCAGTTGCTCCCAGCCCCATCCAACCTGACCTGGAATGTTCCCAGGGATGGGGCAGCCACCACCGCTCTGGGCAACCTGGGCCAGGGTCTCCCCCTGCTCAGCACAAACAATTTCTCCCTCCTATCCCGCCTGGATCTCCCCTCTTTCAGTTCAAAGCCATCAGCCCTTGTCCTGGCGCTGCAGGCCCTGCTAACCAGTCCGTCCCCCCCCTTTCTCTCCCAGCCCCGTTCAGCCCCTGCAAGGCCGCACTCAGGTCTCCACCCGCAGCCTCCTCTTCTCCAGCTGAACACCCCAGCCTCCCAGCCTCTCTCCCATGGGCAGAGGGGCTCCAGCCCTGGGACCGTCTCCGTGGCCTCCTCTGGCCCCGCTCCAGCAGGTCCCTGTCTGTCCTGGGCTGGGGACCCCCGAGCTGGACGCAGGGCTCCAGGGGGGGCTGAGCGGGAGCAGAGGGGCAGAATCCCCTCCCTCGCCCCGCTGGCCACGCCGCGGGGGATGCAGCCCAGGGCAGGGTTGGCTTTCTGGGCTGCCAGCGCCCGTTGCCGGCTCCTGGCCAGCTTTTCACCCCCCAGCACCGCCAGGTCCCTCTGGGCAGGGCTGCTCTCCATCCCTTCACCCCCCAGCCTGTGAGGATCCCGGGGGTTGCCCCCAGCTGGGTGCAGGACCCTGCCCTTGGCCTTGTTGGACCTCATGAGGTTCCCATGGGGCCCACTTCTCCAGCCTGTCCAGGTCCCTCTGGATGGCATCCCCTCCCTCTGGCGCGTCAGCCGCACCGCTCAGCCTGGTGTCATCTGCAAATCTGCTGAGGGTGCGCTCGGTCCCGCTGTCTGTGTCATCGATGAAGACATTAAATGGTGTTGGTCCCAATAGGACCCCTGAGGGACACCACTTGTCACTGATCCCCATCCAGACATCAAGCCATTGACCACTACCCTCTGGATGTGACCATCCAACCAATTCCTCATCCACCAAACAGTCCACCCATCAAATCCATAGCTCCATAGTTAGAGTGAAGGATGCTGTGGGGGACCACGTCAAAGGCCTTACAGAAGCCCAGCTAGATGGCATCTGTAGCTCTTCCCTTGTCCACTGATGCAGTCGCTCCATCATAGTAGCCACTCGATTGGTCAGGCAGGACTTACCCTTGGTAAAGCCCTGCTGGCTGTCTTGAATCACCTTCCTGTCCTCCGTGTGCCTTAGTACAGCTTCTAGGAGGATCTGTTCCATGATCTTCCCAGGCCCAGAGGTGAGGCTGACTGGTCGGTCATTCCCAGGGTCCTACCCCCTGTTCATCTGTTTGTGAATCCGAAGGTTCAGTTGTGTCCCCTTCCTCCTGGGAGTGTCCCAGGGAAAAGATTACTCTCAGTCACTTATCAGTAGCTTCCTCTCTGTATTTTTCTCTCCCTTTGCCCCTACCAGGTTTGGCTTAGGTTGCTCAGAAGGGTTCATCTGCTTCTTCTAAAACTGGACCAATCATCAAAACAGTTACGTAGGAAGAATACTGGTTTCTTGGGATTGTCTTTATTGGTTGGTGTACAAGTACTGTTTTCAATATGCCAGGCTTTCAAAACCTCGGGTGGCATCAGTGGCTGTTAGCTAAGATTTGGGCTGTGTTTTGGCTCATGAGCCATAGGAAGAAAAGCTGACAGTAGCAGCTCAGGGAAGGAAACTCAGTGTGAGAATCCCCAGGACATCAGATGTCCAGAGACTTGGGCTCTGTGAAGGGATAGCGAAGCCCACGCTTTGGGACCCTTTTGTACGTACATGCTACACGTGTCCTGCTTGGAAAGCCAACTTTTCATTTTGCTGGTGAGGCTTCCAGAAACTTGTGCCTTCCCTCCTCGTTGGGTGGTTTTGTAGATGTGATGCCCTCTGTTTGCTGCTGGAAAGACACCGTCATGCTGCTCTAACGAAATGGGGTGGCATTTCACGGAATCGTTGTTCCCCCCGGGAGGCCTCCGTCTGCCCTCCTGCGAGGCTGCTGCCAAGGAGCCATGCCCTGCTTTTTCCAAATGCACCTTGGGGCTCCCTGAGTTGCAGACAGCAAAGCTGGGTATCTGCCAAAACAACACTGGAGGAGGTGGAGATGTTATGAAGGAGGAACTCTGTTTCAATTGGCAGGCTGCAGACTGGAGACTGGGAGGGGAGTCCTCACGTGTGTCTGCAGAGACAGGGTGTCACCACGTGTCCGACAGGCTCTACTTGATTCTCTGTGAGCAAGTGATTGAAGAGAGTCTTGATCTGCACACGCGTCCATGTCATGCATTTGGGCTATGGTTGCTAGCTGCCATCACCAGTTCTTAGATCCCGTGACTCTGGGGACAGAGGACAAATATGTCTGGGAAAGCAAAGTCCTCGGTGACCTGGTTTCACATGCTATTGTGGAACAGCTCTGCCATCCCATCCTGGAAAGCCAACATCTCAGTTTCACTGTTTGGGTTGTGTAGGGTCTCGATGAGCTGCTGGTCCTGGTTGCTGTGCCTCTTGTCCCAAAATAAACCCATTGAAAGTCCGTACTGAGCTGGCCTGACTTGGGTCTTTCTGATCTCTGCAGCTCCTGATCACCAGCATGTTCCGAGCGGAGTGTGGGTCATTGTGGGTCTCCTCAACTTCATTGCCTATACGTTAGGTAAGACTTTATCTCCTTGGTTGTGGGGGTTTGTGCCCATCGTCTGTTCCTGTGGCGGCTGCATGTTGTCTTATCTCTGAGCCCGATGAGAAATCTTTGATTCTGGGCTTCTGCTGTGCGCTAATCCGATTGCTGCTCGAGCAGCTTCTGGGAGCTGCTTTGCAAAGTGGATAGGAGGAAGTTGTCCCAGAGCAGCTGATGTGAGAGGAGGATGCTGGAACTGACTTAGAGATAAATTGTGAAATTCTGTCTTTGGTCTGCTTTAAAAAATTGTAATCTCGTCAGACTTCATTGAATTTTTCAGTCACGGGTAGAGCGGGGGGGGGGGGGGAAGTGCACGCCCCATTAGAGGATGGAGGTAGCAAAAGCTGCTGTTCCCTGGCTGCATGCACTTTGTCAGCTGCAAACTGGCCCATTGCTTTGCGTGGGGGTGCCCAGCAAAACTCCCCATTTCTCCTTCTTCTCTTCCCAGATGGGGTGGATGGGAAACAGGCTCGCCGGACCAACTCCAGCACACCCCTGGGAGAGCTCTTTGATCATGGCCTGGACAGCTGGGCATGCGTGTACTTTGTCGTGACGGTCTACTCCACCTTTGGACGGGGCTCCACGGGTGTCAGCGTCTTCGTTCTCTACCTCCTCTTATGGGTGGTCTTGTTTTCGTTCATCCTCTCCCACTGGGAGAAGTATAACACAGGGATCCTCTTCCTGCCCTGGGGATATGACATCAGCCAGGTGGTGAGTACGCATCGCGGCCGCTGCGCGGCTTCAGCAGAAGCTCAATAAGCTGCTGGTGTGCCTGGGGTGCAGTGGTGCCCACTGAGGTGTGTGAGGGATGCGTGCAGCTCTGCTACATGTCCAAAGCCTTGTAAATTGGTCGCTGCAACGCTCTCTGGAGGTGGGTGTCTTCAGCCTGTCTCCAGGTGTTGCGGAGGAGGAGACCTTTCCAAGACAGCTTGCATGACTTGGAGCTGCAGTTGCTTCAATGAGCCGGGGTTGTGTGGCACTAGAGATCGACTGCTCAAAACCATTAAATCCAAGGAGGTTTGTGTGGTGCGGTTTTTATTTTGTTCCGAGTAGCTGCGTGTTAATCACTGTGCCTGGAGCAAAAGTTCCTGGGGAGGTGCCCCTCTGTACCGTGGTAGCTGGGCAGTCAATGTTAAGACTGAGGGTGATGGACCCTTTGGTCCATGGTTGGCGTGTCTGCCTCTCATTAAGGGCTTCTCTGCAGGAAGCTCTTTCTGAAGAGCCCACCAGAACTGGGAGCAAGCTCTGGATGATACAGTTCACCTTCACTGCTCCTTTATCTTCTGCCTTATCAGTTGCTGGGTGGGAAATGCAACAAGTTGGAAGGAGAGTGCAATTAATGCAGCTGCATTAATTGCAGTAATCATCTCCGCTAGTAGAAGGATCATAGAACCCCTGGTTGGAAGGGACCTCCAGGACCATCTGGTCCAACCTTTCTGGGCAAGAGCCCAGTCCAGACAAGATGGCCCAGCACCCTGTCCAGCTGAGCCTTGACAGTGCCCAATGTGGCGGAGTCAAGCCCTCCCCTGGGGAGATTATCCCAATGGGTGACTGTTCTTATGGGGAAAAATTTCCCTCTCCTGTCCAATGGGAACCTCCCCCAGAGCAACTTGTGTCCGTGCCCCCTTGTCCTCTCCATGGGACTCCTTGTGACAAGGGAGTCTCCATCTTCCTTGTAGCCACCCCTTAGGTACTGGGATGTGGGGATGAGATCCCCTCGGAGCCTCCTTTGCTCCAGGCTGAACAAACCCAGCTCTCCCAGCCCATCCCCATCCAGCTGAGAGAGGCTTCCCAACCTTGGTGGCCCTGCTCTGGAACCCCACCAGCCTGCCCACATCTATTTTGTACAGTGGGGACCAGCACTGCACCCAGGATTCCAGGTGTGGCCTGACCAGCGCTGAGCAGAGTGGGATGAGGACTCCTTTACCTCTGCTGGTGATGCCCTTGGTGATGCCCCCCAGCACCCTGTTGGCCACCTTGGCCGCAGCAGCACCCTGCTCGCTCCTATGGAACTTGTTGGCCACCAGGACCCCCAGGTCCCTTCCCACAGAGCTGCTCTCCAGCCAGGTGGATCCCAGTCTGTGCTGCCCTCCTGGATTGAGTTTTCCCAGGTGCAAGACCTTACACTTGTCTGTGTTGAACTTCCTAAGGTTCTTGCTAGCCCACTCTTCCAGCCTCTCCAGATCTTCCTTCAGGGGAGGGGCTCTACCTTCCAGAGCATCCACTTCCCCACTCAGTTTGGTGTCATCTGCAAACTTCATCAGGCTACGCTTGATCCCATCATCCAGATCACTTATGAAGATTCTGAATGACGCTGGGCCCAATATCGGTCCCTGGGGGACCCCACTTGTGGTGGGTTGCCAGGTAGACAAGGAGCTGTTCACCACCAGCCTTCACCTCCTCCTTTAGAAGGCGACCGTAGCTGGTCTCCTCCGACTCTGCTCTGACCTCTTTCTCCAGAAGTATTGCTTAACCCCAACGCTTTCAGACCTCTGCCTGTTGCAGAGAGGCCAGGGGTGGAGAGCCAAGCTGCCCTACAGTGTGCTTCACCCCGCTGCAGGGTAATTACTAGAACTGAAATAGCCCTAATAAAAAAATACAGCCCTGATAGACAAGCCCTAATAAAAAAAGCTGATAGCTCTTTCCCTGTGAGTGCTTCAGCAGACAGATAAGAAAGTGTCCCTGAACGAACCCCCCAGGGCCACTGCCGCTTGTAGTATAAAACCTGTTCTCGTAACATGGGATTTTTTTTTTTTTTTTTTTTTTTTTTAAATCATTATTTTTCCCCTTCCTGCCGGTGGGGAGAACTGAACACGACGTAGCCTAGGGCGGACTTCTTGAGCTGCCTTTCCCTGAAGCTGCTGGCTTGGGTGCATGAAGAGGAGCGTGGCCAGCAGGGCGAGGGAGGTTCTCCTCCCCCTCTGCTCTGCCCCAATGAGACCCCACCTGGAGCCCTGGGTCCAGTTCTGGGCTCCCCGGTTCAAGAAGGATGAGGAACTCCTGGAGAGAGTCCAGAGGAGGGCAACAAGGAGGATGGGGGGACTGGAGCATCTCCCCTAGGAGGAAAGGCTGAGGGAGCTGGGCTTGTTGAGCCTGGAGAAGAGAAGGCTGAGAGGGGATCTCATCACCACCTACAAATATCTCAAGGGTGGGGGTCACGAGGACCAGCCAGACTCTTCCCAGTGGTGCCCAGGCCAGGCCAAGGGGCCATGGGCACAACCTGAAGCAGAAGAGGTTCCAGTTGAACATGAGGAAGAACTTGTTGAATTTGAGGGTGCCCAGCGCCAGGCCAAGGGGCCATGGGCACAACCTGAAGCCAAAGAGGTTCCAGTTGAACGGGAGGAAGAACTTGTTGCTGTGAGGGTGATGGAGCCCTGGCCCAGGCTGCCCAGGGGGGCTGTGGAGTCTCCTTCTGGAGATCTTCAACCCCCGCCTGGCCGCGTCCTGTGCCCCCTGCTCTGGGTGAGCCTGCTTGGGCAGGGGGGTGGCACTGGGTGAGCTCCCGAGGTCCCTTCCAACCCTTGCTATTCTGTGTGGGTGCTGCCAGCCTTGCCTGTCCGGTCGCTCACGCCTGCTTGTCCTGTGCTTTCTTTCAGACCATTTCAATTGTCTACATAGTGACAGCCATTGTGGGAGTTGAGGCCTGGTATGCACCTTTCCTGTTTAATTTCTTATATAGAGACCTATTCACTGCAATGATTATTGGTAAGAAACTCCATGTTGAAGCCTGTCTTTTAAACTCCACCTTTTTAACGAAACCCAATGTCTTAATTCTGTGATAACGCTGTTCGGCTTGCTGCAATGGGAGCTCCTGGAGGTTGTTCCTGACACGGCGGAGGGAGGGTGTTCCTGCAGCCTGCCCTTTCCCGGGATCTCGCAGTGGCCTTGTCTTCTGCCCAGTTACTTGGGCGACGTTAACTCCCGTCTGCCTGGGTCTGTGTTGACCAAAAGAGCGAGGCAGCGGAGCGCTGTGCTCACGCCTCGAGTATATTTTTGTGCCAGTTCTGAGGGTTTAGGTGCGTGCTGCTGCTCGGGGGATCAGCTCCGGTGCTGCCTACCCGGGGTGAAGGGTTTGGGGGGATGGATGCAACATGGTTCCTGGCCCGGAGCAGCAGATGAGCGTGGTTGAGGGCTGTGGCTGCTGCTTGTAGCTGGGTGTGCTGGCCCCTGGAAAAGCACTCTGCTGTTTTGAGATCCTGCCCTCCAACCACCCGTCTCAAAATGAAATAAAGTTAAAAAATAAATAAATAAATACTAGCCCAGCCTTTCTCTCCAGTGGTCAGAACAAGCCACTGCAAAGGGGAGAGTGATGCGGGTGGAGCCTAGCAGGGCAAAGCTGCCTTTGCTTCATGAAATTTGTCTTATTCGGAAATTCTTAGTTTAATTTTTCTTAGTCTGTGCCCCTCTTCTTTAGGGGTTAATTGTAGCTTCCTAATTTCAAGTTGCTGTGTCTTGAATTGTGTTAAATCGAATGCTTGCACTTTTCTTAGTCAGGTGGATATCCCCAGCTTTCCTTTGGCAGCCACGTCACTTAACATATGAACAATAAATGCAGTTTTCCTATATGAAAAGCAGAGCACAGTGCCTACATTGGCTGGGTTTGTGCACTTCTGGGTTATTAAAAGCAGGAATATTTACAGCTCTCTTGACATACCCACTGATAGATAAACAAGGAGGGAGTTGTGATAGACTCCCACGGGTTTGGGGGCAGTGGACGATGTTCCCTGCCGAGGTCTGGAATTTCGGAGTTATTTAGGCTTTTGTATCATTTGTCAAGTTAAATGAAAAGAACTTTTTGGCACAGTGGGAGCTGAAAATGCTGGCTCACAGTGAGAGAAATGGCAAGTTGGCTTTATTGTGAAGACCGAAAGCTCTGCTGTGTGCAGCCACGTCACTTGTGGAATTTGAACTCGCCTCGTGTCTCGTTAAAGAGAGCATTACGGTTAAACTTCGTCCCTGTTTAAAGCGTAATACTGCCCTCATTAATTCGGCTTTTAAAAATCAAAACGTCTTTCATTTATAGGCAGACCTCAACTTGTAATTACAGCTCTTGGACC
Organism: Gorsachius magnificus; assembly: GCA_034008185.1. Lineage (NCBI taxonomy): Eukaryota > Metazoa > Chordata > Aves > Pelecaniformes > Ardeidae > Gorsachius > Gorsachius magnificus. Next base: position 125,260,919 of record CM067083.1, read on the forward strand.
AGAATTACGAGCACCTACTTCTAAACGTGCCGCGCTGCTCCTGGTGCACCTCTGAACGGTTTTTATCGCGAGCAGCTTAAACCAGAGCACAACCACCCTGCCCGTCCGCGGGGTGCACGTGACAGTCTCCCTCTAATGTGGGGCAGTAACGTGGCTCTTTCTCTTCCAGCTTGTGCGCTCACTGTGACGCTGCCCATGAGCCTGTATAACTTCTACAAGTAAGTTTCTCCATCCCCGAGTCTCCCTCCCTGCTCTAGCGCCTTTGCAAGAGCCCCCAAAGCCTCTTAAACGCGGTTTCCTCGGCAGTTTTCAGACGACCGTCTTTGGTTGTGGAGATGTGGCTCTGACACACCAGGAGGTCCCAGTTTGCCGGGTGCACTGGGAGGTGTGCTCTTGCAGAAGGGCCCCCAGCTTCTGTGGGCTTGTCCTCTTGGTCACGGCCCAGAGAGCCAGACAACCAGGTGCCTCTGTATTTCGGGAGGTTTTCGAGTTAACCATGAAGGTGTTTCTCATCTTCCTCGTCTGACTGTGGGCTGACTGATACCAGCTCAGAATGGCCAGCGAGATTTTGCAGCCCTCTCCTGAAGGCAGAGGCCAGGTATTTCTCAGCTGGGGTTCCATGTATTTTCATTTATTTCCTTGTCTTTCAGGGCCTATAAAAATAACACCTTGAAGCACCACTCTGTGTATGAAATCATGCTGCCGCTGGTATCCCCAGTGTTGCTGTTCCTGCTCTGCACCACGTGGATCTTCATGTCCCCAACAGATATCCTGGAGGTCCATCCCAGGCTCTTCTATTTCATGGTTGGAACAGCCTTCGCTAACATTTCTGTGAGTGGCTTTTGCTTTATGCTCCTGCTTATCCCTTGGAGAGTGGGAAGCCGGCCAGGATGCTTGGGAGGCAGGAAGAAAGGGACCAGCTCAAATGTGAGGGGAGAAGGGAGATCATGGAATGGAATCCCAGAATGGTTTGGGTTGGCAAAGCCCTTGAAGCTCCCCCAGCCCAACCCTTCCCCTACCCCTGCCATCCCACCCCCAAACCCTGGCCCTCAGCACCGCCTCTGCCCGGCTGTTCAATCCCCCCAGGGCTGGGGACTCGACCCCTTCCCTGGGCAGCCCCTTCCAGGGCCTGACAGCCCTTGGGGGAAGGAATTGTTCCCCATGGCCAACCTCACCCTGCCCTGGCACAGCTTGAGGCTGTTTCCCCTTGTCCTGTGCGGAGATAGGGATAGATGCGGAGATTAACTTAACAGCTTTTCTCTTTTGCTATGATTGAAAGAACAAACAGGAGAGTAGACAGGGTTTGGGGTCTGCGGATTTTGTGCTGCAGCTCTCCCTCTTGAGAAACTAGAGAATTAGTTAAATCGAGTGTGTTTACACACACGTGCACCCTCTGTGTTGTGAATAGCAAACTGCTAATACGAATGGAGTTCCTGCCTCCTTTTTTGGGATAAACTTAAAATGGGGGGGACTAAAGCTTTTGTCCAAATCCGATTTAGCTGCGTATTGCATCTTGCTTGGGACCTTAGCAAAGGCGCCTTGTACTTGTCACCTCAGACACGTGGCTGAGCAGCTCTGTGTGTCTGTGCCCTGCGTCCAGCAGCTCGCGCTGCTGCTTGGCAGGGTGTTCTGATCCTGCAGATAAACGCTGGCAAGGCTTGGTCAGCTGAAGGGAATTCCTTTTTCTTTTAAAGATGCCCTTGATGCCTGTTTCCCTATTACCTTCCTGCCCCACGAGGCTTTGCTCTGTGCGTCCCACAGGAATTCTAATGCAAAGGAAGATCCCGAGTGAGAAACTCGTGGCAAACTGCGTGTGACCATCCTCTCTGCACTGTAGACAGCTCTGGGCTTGCAGAGTCGATACTGGGCGCGAGCTCTGACAGCTTTCCCTTCCTGCAGTGCCAGCTGATCGTCTGCCAGATGAGCAGCACACGCTGCCAGCCTCTGAATTGGATGCTGCTCCCCATAGCGGCGGTGCTCTTCGTCGTGATGTCCGGGTTCGTGCCGAACAGCGAAACGCTTCTCCTCTACTTGTTAACTGCTTTCCTCACCCTGGCGCACATCCACTACGGAGTGGTCGTGGTAGGTGAACTCAGCGCGTGGGCTTCGGGCTTGGCTGCCGTGCTCTGACTGCAGGCTTTGCTTGCTTGGGTGCTGCTGCTGCTCGGGGCAGAGAATACTCCGCTTAAAAACGGGAATGTCAGCGGGAACGGCTCTGTGTGTCGCGCTGTCTAGGATCGTATCAAACTTGAGCTGACTTCTTGCAAGAGGCTTGTGCGGGCTGTCTGTGGTGGTTTGACCCCCTGCTACCAAGACCTTGCCACACAAACCCAATACACTGTCGCATGGGTTTGATGCAAGCTTTGCAAAACGTGACGGGGGGCTCTTGTACCAGAGATCACTTTGAAACAAATGCTCACGTTTCTGCTGCTGTGTTTAACTCCTCCTGGCTGTGGCTGCAGCTTGAGAGAGCAGCTTGGACGTAAGCCAGCATGGGTGACCCACACCCCTGGAGGAGGGGGGCTCCAGTGGATAGCCAGAGCCGGGCAGCCATGCTTAATTTGGGAGTCTTAGCATAAAAAGTTAAACTGCTGTTGGTGTTATTCCGGCTGATGAGTTCAATCTGTGACCTTGCTGACGTGCCCCGCGCTGGAGTCGATGGGAGAGCCAGAACAGAGTGGGGGGATGTCCCCCCTAGGGAGCGTGGGGGCACTGCAACTGCTCTACCTTCTCCCCAGCTGCAAGGGCTGTGTAGATATCCAGGGACCAATTTGCTCCCCTTGCTCTGTGCCAGCTCCGCCTGATGCCCTGGGTTTTGATTAAGATTGAGAAAGCAAACTCAGAGGAGACAGAGTCCCATTAGAAATGCCCCAGGAAGGTGCTGAGGAACTGGAGCAAGGGACCCCGTGTCCCCCGCGGAGCTGGCTGCTGCCACATCCGTACACCCTCCTTGGGAAGCCCTGTCCCCTGGGAACCCCAGCTCTTAATGTGGAGCCTCCAGAATTTGAACTGTAATTACAGCAGAGAAGTAATAGCCAGGCTGTCTTGTCTTTCCAATTAGTGTAATGAGGCATCTATACAAGCAGGATTTGAATAGCTAAGAAGCTTAAATAATTTTGGTCTTGGAATCATAGCTGGAGATGGGGGACTGACCAGATGGTGTAATCCTCCTCTCTGCCCAGGCTTGCCCATCCCCGGCAGCGAGCTTCTCGGTGCTCTGCTCCCCTGACGTTGTGTTCCCCTGGTTTCCCCCCACCTCCAGCTTTCCAGGGGCCCATCTGCGCAGTCTTCTCTTGCAGGATAAAAGAGCCTTTATTGAGCTGAAGAGCCCTTTAAGGCGCTCTGACTGGGACATAATCCCAAACTGTTCTGCATTTGGAACTGGGAATAAACCCTCTGCCCAGCTTGGCCTCCGCTGCTGCTCAGCCCTGCTCCTTGTGGCTCCGCAATGGCTGCTACCTTGCCGTCGCCAGGCGCCGGTGCCACGCCATCGTTTTACCCTCCTGTCTGTGGTTCTCTGAACTGTGCCTGAAAGCTCGTTTCGTGGTGCAGTGCTCGCCCCTCTGTGGTTTTCTCATGTCCCCGAAAGAGGTGGTGGAGGCTTCTTCTGAAGGCCAGTGTAAAAGGTGCCTGGTTATCCAAAACCTGGCGTCGGGCTCCCCTCCTTGCTGTAACCCTCCTGTCTGTGTCTCGCTGGTCAGTGCAAAGTACTCAACCCCCAGCTGGAGCTGCAAATAGATTCAGGGAGCAATTTTTCACATAGGTATCTGCAATCGTCAAATGAATTTAAGCAAAAGAATAAAAATATTGCTGGGAGGGGCAGGGAGGGAGCCGTACCGCAGGGTGAAGTCCTGCGTGGCTGGGCTCAGGGCAGGCGTTTCTGACTCCGGCCCCTGAGGACGGCAGGGTGGAGGGGAGCCCGATCCCAGATGGAGCGAGGAAGGTGTGGGAAGGGAGCAAGGCTGCATCTCGCAGGGCCACGTGCCTCGGGCTGGCGAGGACGGGGCTTGGCTCCGGGGCAGGGCGCCGGGCGGGGCTGTGGTCCTGACGTGGGGAGCGTGAGGGTGGGGAACGGTGGGGAGGGTGGTGCAGGAAGGTGGCAGGGCTTTGTCGGCCGTACAGGGGTCTGGCGTTCTGCTGGCTTTCCTCCCCATCCCTCCGAGCCTCGCTAACCCAGCGCTGTTGTCTGCCTTGTCCCCAGGTGAGCCAGCTGAGCCGGCACTTCAATATACGGCCCTTCTCGCTAAAGAAGCCCACTCCGGATTGACTAGGAGTGGAGGAAGAGAAAATCGGCTTGCGGTCTGCAGAAGTACTGTAAATAACTGCTGCAAATACCTGTAAATAGTTCAACCATCACCACAGATCTAAACCTATCCTCTGGACAGACATCAGGGCAAAGTACGCACGGTATCCGGTGCAGCCAGGGCAGGACTGGTATGGGGCAGCCCCCGCTGCTGTTCGGCGAAGGCAAGCGTTCGGTTTTGGGTGAAACTGGACGAGGAGGGTAGCCTTTCAGGTCACTGCTACTGTACGTTAGACCAGCTGAATGTTCCCAGTGAAACCTCAGACTCCAGCTCGTGCTCAGGTCAAGCCAGTTGGGGATGCAGATGGCTTTACCTGAGCAAAGCATCCCGACCTGTCACCAAAACCAACACAACAGCTGATTTCTGCAGGGTCGGGGGAACGTCCCTGATCCTGCCTGACAGCCCTTGTCCTGGGAGCAGATGGTGACAGTTCTCCCACATTCTGTCCCGCCTCCATGCATTCACCTATTTGGGGAAAATACTTGCACCTCTTTTTTTTTTTTTTTTTTTTTTTTTTTTTCAAGAGGAGGAAAAGAACAACACGCAAAACTTTCAGTAATGTTCTACTTGGCGGGGGGCGGGGCTTGGAAAATCAGGACTCAATTTCTTGTAAAAGTGGGAAGGCGGCTTCTGCCCCCCCTGCTCGAGCTGTGGGTACCTGGGACCACGTCTCGACCGTGTTCTTGTCTGTCCATGTGCGTTCCCTGCCTGGGAGCGGGATCTGGGCTCCGATGGGCAGCGGGCAGTGGCTCACAGCAGCCTAACGCAGAGCCAAACTCCCCCCTTCTTCCTCCCAGTATGAGCTGGCTGTTGCGGGCCGGCTCTGTGGGTCGCTGCCTGAGCCGCCTCTTCGGTAGCAGCGCCGCCAGGCTCAGCTGCCCGTGGCCCTTCCCGCCAGCCCACCAACGGCAGCAAAGCCACCGCTTGGAGAAGCACCTCAGTAAGTGGTGTGTTGGTTGTGCGGGCGCTTTTGGGAAGCTCACAGGCTGTGTGTCTGGTGGGGTCCTTTCCAAACTTCACTTTCTTTTCAAAACCGTTGTCCCCAGCGGCTGCATGTCTCATCCAGGGAGATATTTGTTTACTGTCCATTTGTAAAAGACGTGTTTGCATTGATTTTTTTTTTTTTTTTTTTTTTTGAACTCGTTTTTGTTTTTTTTTAATCGAGTTAGAGTGTGGTGGTGAAGACTGAATGCTGATTTTCTTTTCTGTTCACTTTATTTAATGAAGACCTGTGCTTGAATGAAGAGTGTAGCTTAAACCCAGGCTCTGGAAGGGCTGCATCCGGAAGCGAACAAGCACAGCAGATTGTGCATATGTAATCTACCACGGGAACAAAGTCGCTTATACACTGATTAACGTGCAGCGTGATTCGTAGAAGCTTGGCCACAGCCTTTCCCTTCTGCAGGTGAAGACTCCCCCTGCTTTAGGAAACCTTCAGACTCTTAACGACTTATTTAATGCTTTTTCCTTCGTAAATTTGAATCGTTGTCAGGCAGAGTATGAGACTCCTGAGGCGAGCTGGCGAGTTCACCGCGCGCGGGGCGACATCCGGGCTGCTGGGTGGCGGGGTGCCCTGCGAGGGGTGAGCTGGGGTGTTCCTCCGGGCTGACGGTGGCCCGATCGATCCGTGCTCGTCCGGCTGTAGGGCTGCCACGTGTCTGGGAAGGCTGGCTGAGCTGGGAGAGGGGGCAAATGGTTTTCGGAGTGGATTTAATAAAAGTAGCTTACTCCTATGTATTTTACTGACGTTGTACAGAAAAAGGAGCCCCATAGCGTACAAATGAATTGGGCTGCGCTGGAATTTTTGACTCTTGCTAGTTAATGATGCAGAATTGTGAAGGGAGATAAACTGAAGTCGCGCGCGCACAGGAATCGCAGGGAATCTTAAAACGGGAAACAGGACTTACCTATGGGATGCGTGCAGGCAGCGGAATGGTGCTAGGAGCACTGGCAAAGAGTGGAGCTTGGGCGATTTACCTTCTAATTATGTGTTTGCTGGACGAGGGAATAACTGAGCCGTTCCCTTGGGCTTTCCACTGAGCTCTGGGGTCCCGAGCCTGGAGCTTGCCTTGTCCTGGCTCTTCCCAGTAGCGTTACTGGGCCAGTGCTAACGCCGCAAGAAGTTGATGTTAAACCTTAGGCTGTCACTTTGTCCCCGTGACGTGCTGCCTGTCTGCGGGCTCTCCTGGCACTGCTGGTACACTTCTGCAGCACGTGATGCGCACCGAGAACATCCCCTTTGCGAAGGTACAAACACCTGGAAGCGGGGCTTCCCCTCTGCGCTCCTGCGAGCGCTGGTCGTGCCGTGGGAGAAAGATCTCTCTTTCAAAACTGGAACCCCTTCCCATCTGCGCAGGCTTTTTATCTTTGGAGACTCCTGGATTTTCGGTGCCTTAATTTATTGCACCTTGAAACTAGAAATACATCTCCTTATGCCAGTGCTGGAAAACAGGCTGGCTTGTCCCTAGTGCCACGCGGGGCGAGGAGGGAGCAGACCTGGTCTCCCTGTGCACGGGCTGTTCCTGACTCTGCTGCTGCAAAGCTGGGGCGGCGGGGGGGGGCGGTGTCGGGTCTGTTTGGGCTGTTAGAAATTAAGTGATTTCTGCTCCCGGATTCCGGGAGGGGAATGGAAACAGAGAGACCAAACCGTCTTGCCGTGGTGTGGTGTGCTGAGAAACAAACTATTTATTAATAATAATGGTTTTGAGTCTTAAGAATAAATGGATTCCTCACTAACAGCGTCCGAGGGGAATTGCGTTGCGGTGGTGGCTGGACCCCATCCGTGGGGTGGGATGCGCTCCGTGGGGCGGGACGTGCGCTCGCTCCTCGGCTCCCGCCCGGTATTTGAGAGCTGCCCTGCGTTGTCTCTTCCTCCAGGGATAGTGTTAATCATATTTTCTTAATTACTGATGGCCCTGCTGTGTTGATAATGAGACTGTCTTATGCTTTCCTAAATCCGTTTTGCACATTTTGTCTCAATACAGAGTATTACCAGAAAAAAAAAAAGGTTCAGGGAGAGGTGCCATCCTTCGGGAGGCTGATGTCCCAGCGGGTCTTGGCCTCGGGCTCCGGGCAGGTCCTTGGGATGCGGGAGGAGGTGGCCAGCGCTGTCGGCTGCTCCCGGTCCCCGCCACGCTGCGGCTGGTCAGCCTTCGCCCAGGAGCAGGATTTTGTGGGAGCCTGGGATGTGCTGATGTGTCGGCACAGGACTTGGCGCAGCCGAGGCGGAGAAGTGGCCTCTCTTGCAGCCTTTTTCATCCCGGTTTTGCAGTTCCTGTGGCAGCTCCTGCCTCTGCACCCATCCAAGGACCTGGCGCAGGAATTCCCAAGCGGGGCTGAGGGTGAAGCGAGGGTTTTGGGACCTCCTGGGGTTTGGGCAAAACCGGCCGTCACGCTGAAAGCAGCGTTTCACAGGTACAAATGCTGCAGCTCACCTGTGGGCGTGCAAGCGAGCAAGCACCTACACGCTGTGGTTTTAGCTTGTTCCTTCCCCTGGCGCGGCTGTGCTGCCGTTCACTCCTCTCTCCTGCCTTCGGTCCCTGCAGGGGCCTGTCCCCGCTGCCCGTCCCCCTCCCTGTCCCCCTGGTGGCTTTCAGAGCCCGGGGAGCAGCGTGTTGCAAGCGTGAGCTTCTAAGGCTCCAGAATCATCTATTTAAACTCCTCAAACAGAGCTGGCCTGACGTTGCCGCCTGGGTGCGGCGAGTACCTGCACTTTGTAGCTCGGTCTCAGTAGTTTGGTCTCAGTTGGGTCAGTTCTAGCGGGACCCCTGAACTCTTCTCCTCCGAGAGCGTCCGTGCCTGCTTGTGAGAGACCTGGGAAGTCCCTAGGGAAGTGCGTTTGGGAAAGTAGCTTGGATCATTTTTTTTTTTTTTTTTTTTTTTTTTTTCATAGATGCGTCCGAGGGAGCGGTTGATTTTTGTGCAAACACAGGCCGTACAGCTGAGCTCCGGCCACCTCACTTTATGGCAAAACAGCGCGTGGGGGTCTCTGGATCCTTCCAAAACCTGCAGGAACTTCCCCAGAGCAGAGTCTTCTCTCCAGTCGTCCCTTTTTGCTCGGCGTGCATCGCTCGCTGGAGAAGCGGGAGTCCTGCGGCGCACCGGCGCTCCCTTCCGCACCCCCGTCCCCCAATCTTTCGAGCGCAGGGCATCAGCCCTGCTTCGGTGCTGGTGGTGGTGGGGCTGGGTCAGCTGAAAGCTCGTTAGCGCTTCGCTTTTCTAACGCACATCTGCACCCCTGGCGCGGGGTTGCAAACTTGATTTTTTTTTTTTTTTTTTTTTTCCCCCCCCCCCCCCGCTTTTGTCTGCCATCGCTGTGCTGCGTCGAAGCAGCGGCCGAGGGGAGGCGGAGGCTGCTCGGGGTGGGACGTGGTGGCGATGGGTGCTGCGCTGCCCGCTCTGCCTCTGGACGAGGTCACCGTTAGTTTGTAGAAGAGCCTTTGGCCCATCCCGGTGTGGTCAGACCTGGCTGGAGAGGTCTCTAGGTTGGTCTCTGAAGAGGTGGTCCAGGAGTCGCTGCCCCAGGAGCGGAGCTTCTCAGTGAAATTTGCAGCTTGCCCTCCGTTCGTCTCAGCCAGCGGCATCTCTGGTGGCTGCTTGGAACGGGCTGGGGCTGTGCTTCAGGTTGGAGACCTCATTAACCAAAATCTGCTGCCCTGCTCCCCCCAGACTGTGTCCTGCTTCTGTCCCTCGAGCTTTCAGCTGCAGTGGCTGCTGGTTTGGGCTGTGGTCCGTGTTGTGCTGGTGCCTCTGGAAGAGGAGGGTGGTGGGTCCCAGGCTGGCTTTGGCTCTGGACTTCGGAGCGAGTGCTGGGTCGCTCTCTTCTCCAGCTGTAACCCTGCACCTACAGGCAAACCAAGGCAGCAGCAGCATCAAACCCAACCCCTGGAGGGGCTCTGGGGGGTGAACTGGAGCAGTTCAGACTCAACCCTTCCACCCGAGCGGTTTTGTAAACGGTCCCGGCTCTCTGGGCTCTTACCCCTGGGCCCCTGGTGTTCGTGCAGGACAGGGAGCTTCTCGGCAACCCTTCTGGGCATCTTCCAAGGCCGGTGTCCCCCTGGCTGCTCAGTTTCCCTGGGCAGGGTGGGGAAGGAGTTGGCAATGCTGCCTCATCCTTATGGAAACAGGTTGGGAGGCACCGATGGGCCCCTGCCACCGTCCCCCTGCGCAGCGGGGCGGCAGAGGCGATGCTGCCCGCTGCTGCCCTGGCTCCTGGGGGCTTGGGGGCCGTGAAAGGACGCAGGGAAAGGCGCATTTGGTGCTTGTGCTGGCGTGGTTTGGTTCTGTCCCTTCCCCATTGAGCCTCTGAGGAGCTGCTGTCAGTGGGAGCCTGGCTGCCCTGGGGCTCGGGGTGCTCTGCCCAGCTCCCCCCCCCCCCCGCCCCGAGCTGAGCAAGCCCGGTCCCCCCGCAGCTCAGACGGGGCAGCCTGGCCCTGCCCCTGTCCCAGGGACCCCGATCCCTTTCCCTGAGTCCTATTGCTGGGAGCTGAGGTACTGCAGTGGGTTTGAATTCCAGTGTGTTAAATGCTATTACTGAAATATTTATTGTGTTTAAACCAACCAAAAAAAAAAAAACAACCAACTATTAAAGTTCAGTAAAGAATAAAATTTTCCAAGCCTTTTAATGGTGTTTGTCTTTTTGTTTGTTTGTTGGTTTTCTTTTGCTCTTTCTGCCATGCCAGCAGCCCAGCGCTGCCTGGCCTGGAGCTCCAGCCCCGTTTTGGGCGGCTGGGCTTGCCCTGGCGTGGGTGGCAAAGCTCCTGCGGGCTCTCCCCGGAGCCAGGGGCTGCGGCTGAGTGCCCGGGGGCTGCGGGCAGGGGAGCGGAGCCGCCTGCGGCACGGGGGAGGATGTGGGGGGAGAAGGCCGCGCGCCCGGGCCCGGGGCGGGGCGGGGGGGGCCGGGGGGCCGGGGGGGGGGTGTAGCACCCTCTGCCACCCCGAAAGGCTCTCCCTTGCCCTGCAGGCTTCTCCCCTTTGCTCTGCTGCTTCTGCAGCCCGTGCTGACCCCTGTGTCCCTGTAAGCCATTGGGAACCCTGCTAGCATGCCTGGGGGCATAGGTGGTGAGGAAGGGAGGGCAAAGCAGGGTACGGGCTCGAGGGCAGCGTGCAGGGAGCTGGTTTCTTACCCCCTGGCTGCTCTTTAGCAGCAAGGCAGATAGAGAAGGCGGGGGTACCGGGCAGGCTGATATGCTGGAAGGCTGCGCTGCCATTCAGTGAGACTGGGCCAGGCTGGAGAGTTGGGCAGCGAAGAACCTGATGAAGTTTAACACGGGCAAGTGTTGAGTGCTGCCCCTGGGGAGGGTGAACCCCAGGCACCAGGACAGGCTGGGGGCTGACCTGCTGGGAAGCAGCTCTGCCCAGAGGGACCTGGGCGTCCTGGTGGGGGACAAGGTGGCCATGAGCCAGCAGGGTGCCCTGGGTGCCAAGAAGGCCAATGGCCTCCTGGGGTGCATTCAGAGGAGTGTGGCCAGCAGGGTGAGGGAGGTTCTCCTCCCCCTCTGCTCTGCCCCAGTGAGACCCCACCTGGAGCTCTGCGTCCAGTTCTGGGCTCCCCGGTTCAAGAAGGGTGAGGAACTCCTGGAGAGAGTCCAGAGGAGGGCAACAAGGATGATGGGGGGACTGGAGCATCTCCCCTAGGAGGAAAGGCTGAGGGAGCTGGGCTTGTTCAGCCTGGAGAAGAGAAGGCTGAGAGGGGATCTCATCACCACCTACAAATATCTCAAGGGTGGGGGTCACGAGGACGCAGCCAGACTCTTCCCAGCGGTGCCCAGCGCCAGGCCAAGGGGCCATGGGCACAAACTGAAGCAGAAGAGGTTCCAGTTGAACGGGAGGAAGAACTTGTTGACTGTGAGGGTGACGGAGCCCTGGCCCAGGCTGCCCAGGGGGGCTGTGGAGTCTCCTTCTCTGGAGATCTTCAACCCCCGCCTGGCCGCTGTCCTGTGCCCCCTGCTCTGGGTGAGCCTGCTTGGGCAGGGGGGTGGCACTGGGGGAGCTCCCGAGGGCCCTTCCAACCCCTGCCAGTCTGGGATTCTGTGATGGCTGCTGGGGTGGGCACGGCTGCTGCAGAAAGATGAACGGGGATGGGAAAGGTGATGGGAGGAGGGAGCATCACGTCCTGCCCTGTTCCTGCCCATGCCTGTGTGAGACCTGGGGAAAAGAGGGGGCATCTCTGACCTCCCTGGGGGAGCAGGGGCCAGGGGCAGCCCTGGGACAAGGGCTGTGCCCTGCAGCAGGGTCCATCCCTTGGGCACTGGGTTTGGATCTGCCCTGGCTGGGGGCCGCGGGCCCTGCCCTGCGAGATGTGCGCCTGGGCTCAGCCCTGAGCCTCACACAAGGGAGGAAATCTCTAAAGCGCCCGTGGAGTTCATAGAATCCCAGGATCCCAGGTCGGAAGGGACCTCAAGGACCATCTGGTCCAACCTTTCTGGGCAAGAGCACAGTCCAGACAAGATGGCCCAGCACCCTGTCCAGCTGAGCCTTGACAGTGTCCCGTGTGGTGAAGTCACCCCCTCCCCTGGGGAGATTATCCCAGTGGGTGACTGTTCTTATGGGGAAAAATTTCCCTCTCCTGTCCAATGGGAATCTCCCCCAGAGCAACTTGTGTCCATGCCCCCTTGTCCTCTCCATGGGACTCCTTGTGACAAGGGAGTCTCCATCTTCCTTGTAGCCACCCCTTAGGTACTGGGACATGGGGATGAGATCCCCTCGGAGCCTCCAGGCTGAGTTGCTGCAGCGTTTCCCCGACGGGCTTGGGCAGAGCTGGGGCTGCGTGGGGCTGTGGCACCGGCTGCTCCTGAGGACGGTCTGCCCCAAAATGCAACCCTCCAAATGTGGAGCAGGCAGAGGTGCTGCGTTTCGCCGGACGAAGCTGGGATCATGGGCTGCTTCAACCACAGCTCATCCGGCACGGTGCCCACCCTGACCACGCTCGGGTAGGTGCCCCGGGAGAGGGAGGAGGCTGGGTGTCACTGGAAGATGGGGTTTTCCCAGCAGCGTCGTGGCTGCCCTGGCAAGTCAGGATTCGGCTCGGCACCGGCGTGGCTGCCCTGGCAAGTCGGGATTCGGCTCAGCACCAGCAAAGCTGCCTGGGATCACAGCGAGCTCTTAGTGCTGTCGGCTTCGGAGCTAATCGGGGTGATCCCCACCTTATCCCCACGCGGCCGGTGCTGCGCACAGGGGAATAAGCTGCTCTGGATGGCCACGGGCCCCGGGCAGGAGACCACAGATGCCCGATTTACCCAGGGAGGCTGAGGTCAGGAATTAGGAAGAATGTCCTCACAAGCCCCAGCCTGGCTTTTTGTGGGGGGCCGAGGGGAGTCATGGCCCTCCTGGGTCACCCAGCTTTGGATCAGGAGGGGAGGGGAGGGATGGGGAGGCAGCTGGGGACATGGTGCTTGCATCGCTGCTGGGGACACGGTCCTTGCATGGCAGCTGGGGACATGGTGCTTGCATCGCTGCTGGGGACACGGTCCTTGCATGGCAGCTGGGGGCACGGTCCTTGCATCACTTCTAGGGACATGATCCTTGCATTGCAGCTGGGGGCACGGTCCTTGCATCGGCTGCTGGGGACACGATCCTTGCATGGGCGGCTGGCCCAGGGCTGGGGAAGGCTGCAGCAGGGGCTGCCTTCTCCCTTCCAAGCATGCCCCCTGGGGCTGGCGGGTGTGTGTGTGGTATCTTGGTTTGTAGCCACCAAATTGCACCAAAATCCCACCAGATGCGGAGGCCTGAACCGCTGTGCTGCCTGGGCAGCTCCAGGCAGGGTGGCACCGGGCTAAATGGCGAGGAATGGGCTGGTGGCAGCTTTGGCTGTCTCTGGGTAGATGTCCCAAGGCAGAGAGCAAGGCTTCTGCTCCAGAAGCTGCCGGGGGCGGGGGGGATGACTCAGCAGGGTGGCTGAGGGGTGCAGGAGATGCTTCCCATGCCCTAATTCCCCCCTCTGTGCCCTTTGCTTGGCAGAAGGGAGGACACAGTTGGTGGTCATGGGGGTTCCAGCCCCAGTGCCACCCCCCTGCAGTGCCCAATGCCCTTCAGACCGATGGTGTTGGGCCTGGGACCCCTTTGTGGTTGGGAAAGCTCTGCCTTCCTCCACCGGCACACGGGGCAGGGGGGTCTCGGGGCCCCCGTGCTGCCGCTCCTTCCCACAGCGCTCTGTGACACCCCCCCACCCCGGGTGACCGTCAGTGCCAGCCCACCCCCTTCCATTGCTACTGCAAACAGCAAGGTGGCTCTAAATAACGGTGCGCGATTGTGGGGGTGTGACCCATGGCTGGATGCCAGGGCCCCCCCAAAGCTGCTCCATCACTCCCCTCTTTAACCAGACAGAGGAGAGAAAAATAAATCAAAAGGCTGGTGAGTTGAGATAAGGGCAGGGAGAGATCGTTTATCAGTTACCATCATGGGCAAAACAGACTCAACTTGAAAAGAAATTAATTTATTATCAATCAAAATCAGAGAAGGAGAGGAGAAAAACTGCTAGATCTTAAAAACCTTCCCCCCACCCCCCCCTTCTTCCTGGGCTCAGCTTCACTCCCAGTTTCTCTGCCTACTCCCCCCAGCGGCGCAGGGGGACGGGAATGGGGGTTGGGGTCAGTTCATCCCACGTTGTCTCTGCTGCTTCTTCCTCCTCGGGAGAGGGCTCTGCCCCTGCTCACGCGTGGGGTCCCTCCCACGGCAGACAGTCCTCCGGGAACTTCTCCAACGTGAGTCCTTGGGGTTTTCACGCACTGCTCCAGCGTGGGTCCCTCCCTCCCACGGGGTGCAGTCCCTCAGGAGCAGACGGCTCCAGCGTTGGGTCCCCATGGGGTCACAAGTTCTGCCGGCAAACCTGCCTCGGCGTGGGCTCCCCCATGGACCTCCCTGGACTGCAGGTGGGGATCTGCTCCCCCATGGACCTCCCTGGGCTGCAGGTGGGGATCTGCTCCCCCATGGACCTCCCCGGGCTGCAGGTGGGGATCTGCTCCCCCATGGACCTCCCCGGGCTGCAGGTGGGGATCTGCTCCCCCATGGACCTCCCTGGACTGCAGGTGGGGATCTGATCCCCCATGGACCTCCCTGGGCTGCAGGTGGGGATCTGCTCCCCCATGGACCTCCCTGGACTGCAGGTGGGGATCTGCTCCCCCATGGACCTCCCTGGACTGCAGGTGGGGATCTGCTCCCCCATGGACCTCCCTGGGCTGCAGGTGGAGATCTGCTCCCCCATGGACCTCCTTGGGCTGCAGGGGCGCAGCCTGCCCCACCATGGCCTCCGGGCTGCAGGGGAATCTCTCTCCGGCGCCTGGAGCCCCTCCTGCCCTCCTGCTGCCCTGCCCTTGGTGTCTGCAGGGCTGTTTTCTCCCCCATCCTCTCACTTCTCTCTCCTGCTACTGAGCCCCAGCCATTTTTTTTTTTCCTTCTTAAATCCGTTATCCCAGAGGCGCTTCCACCGTCACTGATGGCCTTGGCCTTGGCCAGTGGCGGGCATGGGGAAAACTTCTGTCAGCTTCTCACAGAAGCCCCCCCTGTACCCCCCCACTACCAAGACCTTGCCACACAAACCCAATACAGCGATGGATGGTGCCGCTGGGGCAGGACCCAGGCTCTCCCGACTGGGAAGCCAGGGGTGTGAAAGAGCCCCCAGAGCCATTTGGCTCCCCCACGCAAAGGGGTTGGCTCTGCATCCCGCAGCTCTGTGGGGCACGGCCATCCCCCAGCCATGGGACATTGCAGCGGGCAGGGGCTCTGCCCCACTGTGGACCCATGGAGCTGTGCAGGGGGCACAAAACCCTCGGGCCGTGGCACCCACCCAAGAGCTCTGGAGTTTGGGGGAGCTTGGCTTTGGCCAGGCCACCTTCCAGCACCTTGGCGGGCGAGTGGCTGCTGTGCTGCTGGGCTGGGGACCCTCAGAGCAGCACGGGGGACACGGGGCGGTGGCGGACATGGGGGCTGCGGGGCTGAAGGTGTCCTGGGAGCCGGGGAGGAGGCTGCAGGCTGGCGGCAAAGCCTTGAGCAGAACCCGGGAGCCTTGCGGCCTCTTTCCGTCACCCCCGGGCTTTCCCCCCGGGCTAAAGCCTAGGTGTATTTAAGTGATGCCTCATCCTTTATCAGCCGTCTCGAGGGCTTCCTCTAAGAGGATTGTGGCGGTAGGTGTAATGTGCTTAGGGGCTTGTTAATGACAATTATGTTTGGGCAGCACACCCTGTGCCGGCGGTCACCGCAACCCGCGCCGGCGGTCACCGCCCGATGGGGTCTCAGATTTACAGGTACTCTGTAAATTAAACTTTATTTCATGAGCTTATTGGGAAAGTGTATTGCGTTTCTGTGGCAAGGTCTTGGTAGTGGGGGCTTCTCCTGCGAGGCAGACGTGGGCCTCAAGCAGCGACACCGGCGGCGAAGACGAGTGGGCAGCGGGGCAGGAGGAGCCTCTCCCCAGCGCGGTCCCCACGCAGCTCCCGTGGGAAGAGCCCCGCTCCGCTTCGCTCCTGGAGCGGCTGCGCCGAGTTCGGAGGGAGCCCCTGCCCTGGGTGGGGTACAAGGGCCTGGGGCAGGGGCTGCGCCTGCAGCGCCTCTGCCAGTCCTGGTCCAAGCTGAAGACCAGCGTGCGGAGGAGCGCCGTGGGCGGGCGGCTCTGGTCGTGGGTGGAGGAGACCTTGGCGCTCGACGACACCGCGGAAGAGGAGCAGGCGCTGCCGCCCAACCTGCGGTTCAAGGTGGACGCGCTCTTCCACGCCATGACGATGGACGCGTGAGGAGCACCGGCCGGAGAAGGTGCCCTCTACAACTGCTCGCCGGGGGAGGGGGGGTCCGGGGCAGGCACTGGAAGGGGCTGCCCAGGGAAGGGGTCGAGTCCCCAGCCCTGGGGGGATTGAACAGCCGTGCAGAGGCGGTGCTGAGGGCCAGGGTTTGGGGGTGGGATGGCAGGGGTAGGGGAAGGGTTGGGCTGGGGGAGCTGAAAGGGCTTTGCCAACCCAAACCATTCCGGGATCCTATGATTCTAAGGTGGGGCTGGGAGGAGGGCAGGCAGGGTGAGCACAGCACGGGAGGAGGGGGGGGGGGGGGGGGGGTCCGGCGCGGAGGCAGAGAGCGGCGCAGGACCCCGATGCGTGGCAGAGGCCGGGGGTGGGTACCAAGGGGAAATGCCAGCGATGCCCAGGAGATGCTGCCCCCACCCCTGAAGCCCCTTCGCTCAGGGAGGCTTCTGGAACCCGGTGCCCAACTCTGCCCCCGGTTGGGGGACAAAACGGAGCCCGGGGGCCCCTCCTCGCCTCCCTTCTCCCTCCCAGGGTGGGTGGCAGAGACCACCTGAGAAGTGGCCACACAGCAGCCCCTCTCGGTCCCCAGCGTCCCCAGGACCTCGGTGCCTGCTGCCGTCCCCCCCGGGGGCGAGGCAGGGCCGTGCCCGCTTCCATCCCTGCGCAGCCCAGGGTGGCAAAGGTGCCGCAGCCGGGAGGGTGCCGGGGGGAAGGAGGGAAGGGCTCGGCCCTAAAAGCAGCCAGCAGCAAGGGGTCTCCCGCTAACGCGAGGCCTCGGCGGCGAACCCATCAGTGAAAGCCGATTTTTATTGACTGATTCAAGCAGTGGTATCCCAAATCCATCGCCAAGGGCTCTGCAGCTCCTTGGAGGGAGGAAGGCGGCCTTTCCAGCGGCTGAAAATCGCTGTGAGCTGAGGACAGAGCCCTTCCCTGATACACACGCCGAGACAGGCTCCAGCCGCAACACTGATCAAGCCAAACAAAATAAACCGGGAATCAGGGAAGGCTGCCGGGAGCTCGGGCTGTGCAGGGGGGACCCGGCTGCCTGTGAGCCCCCGGGGCTGCCGGCCACCACCGCCTCCGGGTCAGCGGCCGCCAGAGGATGCTGGAGGATGCTGGAGGATGCTGGACCCTTCCCTGTCCCTGCCGGGGCCGTGGGGAGGGATGGACCAGCCCCGGGGGTCCCCTGGGGTGGGCAGTGACCACCTGGGCCAGGGACAGCGCCGCCGGGGGGGAAAGAAGTGTGGGGGCCGCCCTGCGCCCCGTCCCCAGCCCGGGGGGCTGGCGTGTCCCCAGCTGCTCCATCCCAGGTCCCCGCTCCATCCCGGTTTCGCAACGCCCTCCAAGGAGCCCTTTGGGAGCGCTCCCCCCACCCCGAGATGCAGCCCCAGCTCTCGCCCCCCCTTCCCCTGGGGCTGGGGTCTGAGCTCCCCGGGAGGGCACCCACCACGGCCCCGGTGGGCAAAGGGCTCCGAGCCCCCCAGCCTGGCAGCCCTGCAGCCGCAGCCGGGCACCTCTGCCAGCCCTGGTGAGGAAGGCGCAGCCAGGGGCTTGGCGCCGTCCCCCAGCCCCCGTTTCTCTGGGTTAAAGCCACAGATGTACCCTGCAGGGGGGGGATGCAGAGAGGCAAGGAGATATCCCCCCAGCAGGGAGGAGATGTCCCCCGAAGCTGCTGAAAGGCTATGGGGAGGAGGAGGAGGAGGGCATGGGGCTGGGGAAGGCTGCGGCACGGGGCTGGGGACACGGGGGGGGGCTCCCACGCTTCACGCCCCCAGCAGCTTCTTGACCATGTAGCCTGGCATGCTGTAGAGGAAGAGGGCCACCATGATGAGGAGCAGGAGGGCCAGCACGATTTTGATGATGAGCCACTTGTAGCGCGTGCAGATGAGGTATTTGATGGACTTGAGCGGGTTCAGGAACCAGATGAAGGACGTGTCCGGGCGGCTGCAGGGGAAGCAAACACCCATGGTTAACACCATGGCCATGGAGGAGGGATGGCAGCGCAGCGGTGGACGTGGTGGGCAAAGGGAGGGGCAGGGTCCCCTTCCCCGGATGAGCCTGCATGGAGCCCAACCAGGAGGATGAGGAGGGTGGGCGAGGGGAGCCGGCGCGATGTGGGCCAGATGGGGGGAAAAGGGGGGCCAAGGAAACAGTGGAGGGGAAACGGAGTAAGGAAAAGCAGCGGGGCTGCGAATAGCAGGCAATGGGGGGAAGCCGCAGAGGTGGCTCTGCCTGTAACCCTCCTTCCTACGTCATGTATGATGACAAATTATCATCAATCATCATCATCATCACCTCCCCATGCCTGGCTCCCTCCCTGGGGACCACCCTGCAGCATCTCCAGAGGCCCAGGCACCTGCTGGGCAGTGGGGTTTCCTACTCACTTGGGTTTCTCCAGTGGATCGGGCTCGTTGCGAGCCAGCCCGGCGGGGGATTTCTCAGCCTCCTCCGCCGTCAGAAGGTGCAGCTCAGCCTCCACTTTCCCCTGTGGGGAGCAGAGCTGTGCTGAGACCTCGGCAGCGCTCCCCACCTCACCCCCCCAAGGCACGGGGACAGAGGGGACCGAGGGAAGGGAGGCAAGAACAGGGGGGGTGGAGGGTGCCTGCGGAGTGCAGTCCCCAGGGTGCAAACCCCCTCCCTTTTCCCCATCCTTACGGTGATCTCCAGCTCATCGTTCTCGTCTCTGGCCACGAACGGCCACCAGCCCTTCACCCGCTTCTGCTTGAAGATGGAGACCATGGGCAGCTCCGTCTCATTCGTCACCATCTCCAGGCTGCACTGCTTCGACGTCTTGGCTCCCCGTGGGAAGCGGTTCAGGTCCAGCTCAATGGCCCCTGGCAGGAGAAAGGGGAGCGCTGGCATTGGCACCCCCAAAATGCTGAGCCCTTGGCTGGAGGTGGGCTGGGCCAGCAGCGCCTGCCCTGTGGAGCAACTTCAAAGCAGCTCTGGGGCTCTCATCCCCCCCCCGCGGCATCTAAAGGGGGTTTGTAGGACGCTGGGGGCTTGAGGAGCAGTGCTGCCCTTCCAGGGTCTGTTCCTGGACCGGCTTTGTCTCACCCCACGCTGCTCCCTGCTTGCCCAGCCCTGGGGTCCCGGCTGGTGGCCCCGTTGCCCCAGCTCAGCGCAGCCCCAGCTTACCGAGGAAATCGTCGGCCGAGAAGTGGTCAGCGTCCCAGACCTGCAGGGTGAGGCGAGCTGGGATCTTGTACTCGGTCTCATCCCAGGAGAACATGGACTCCTTCTTGGAGATGACAATCTTCTCCTCCGCCATCAGGTAGTCAAAGGGGAAGATGTAGCGCCAGTTGAAGTTGCCTTCCCCAGTGAGCGAGTGGTAATGGACGTCCGTGTCTTGCTTGTCCTCCTGCTGACCCTTCAGCCACCTGCAGGGCCCAGAGGGATGAGAGGGGTGGGTGGCGTTACGGGAGGGAGGAGAGGGCACAGCACCACCCTGGGCGTGCAGCCAGGATGTGGCCAGGCAAGCAAGGCTTGGATGGACTGGAAGGACCTCAAAGGCAAGAGCAACAGGCTGGGGCTGCTCGAGTCGCTGCAGCAGCGTCTCCAAGGGGCAAGAATGGGCAGGAGGGGACTGGAAGGAACTGGGGGGGGGGGATGTCGGCGAGTGCGAAATGCAAGCGGGGTGTCAGGGGTCTTTCTCTGGGCAGGGAGATTTTAAAGAGGTGGATGGGTGCAAGGAGCATTGCTGGGGAGTCTGGAGCTGAGCATGCTGGAAGGACGTCCCCATCCCGCGCTGGCGGAGCTGATGGGCCTGGGGGAGGCTGTAGGGACCTTCTTGCTCCACCAAGAGCCTCCTGATGGCCACTGTCTGTGCTGGCCACCATGGGGTCCCTGCGTCAGGGCACATCCATCTGAGCCCGTCAGAGGGTGGGGATATCTCTGCTGTCCCCACCTCCAGCCAAGGGACCTGAAGTGCCCAGCTCAGATTGGCACCGGGAGTGCCCTGTCCACTGGAGACAGTGGGGTGCCAGTCCTACACCCCTGGGAGATGGGGTGGCCATGCCGACCTTGCCATCCCCTCATTTTCTGGCTCCAGTGAGCAAAGTTCCCAGAGCAAAAGGGGCACGGAGGATGATCCATACCGGCAAGTCTGGGCCCTGGGGGAACACAGTTTTGTTTTAAAGACTGTGAGTGGCCACCAGCCCCTTTCTCTGCTGAGCCCAGGCACCCCTGGTCCCCAAGGGGCTCTCGGGTTCCTGTGCGTCTGCTTGTCCTTGGGGCTGCAGCCAGCAGGGGACACGGCTCCGTGCTCGGGCACCCAATGCAGAGCTGTTCCCTGGGGCTCCGAGCGGGCCGGTGCCCTGCTCTGCCCCCCGAAACCCCGCAAAGTGACGCCCCACCCCCCCAACAGGGAAGGGCCAGAGCGCTTCAAATCCAGAGCCATTGCAGAAAAGCCACAGGGTTGGCAGGACCCCAGATACCAAAATAGACCCAGTTTTCTGTGAGCAGCACGAGATGCAAGCAGAGGAGACCTGACCGGAGCTGCAGGGGAAGCACCGAGTGGTTTAACAGACCAGGAAATCGCCGCAGAGTCAGCCACCAGCCTGAAATGGCTGTGCATCGATTTGAGGTCCAGGAAAGAAGGGGGCTATGAGCGGGCGTGGGTCCCCTTGTCTCTGGATGGGCAAGTTTGGGAAGGGGCTTTTCCCTGCTGCTGAGTGGGAGCGAAGTGGAGATGTGAACCGATGGAAGCCTGGCCCCAGAGCTGGGGCTGGAGGTTGCAGGGCTGAAATGCCAAGCGGGAGCATCAAGAGAAGCCCAAAAAGGGGAAGGGGGGCAGACAGGACCAGGCAGCAAGGCCTTGGCCATTCCCCCCCAACACTTTCCCTCCCACCAGGAAAGCATCACCTGCTGGGAAGCAGCTCTGCCCAGAGGGACCTGGGCGTCCTGGTGGGGGACAAGGTGGCCATGAGCCAGCAGGGTGCCCTTGGTGCCAAGAAGGCCAAGGGCATCCTGGGGTGCATCAAGGGTAGCGTGGCCAGCAGGGCGAGGGAGGTTCTCCTCCCCCTCTGCTCTGCCCCAATGAGACCCCACCTGGAGCTCTGCGTCCAGTTCTGGGCTCCCCAGTTCAAGGAGGATGAGGAACTCCTGGAGAGAGTCCAGGGGAGGGCAACAAGGAGGATGGGGGGACTGGAGCATCTCCCCTAGGAGGAAAGGCTGAGGGAGCTGGGCTTGTTGAGCCTGGAGAAGAGAAGGCTGAGAGGGGATCTCATCACCACCTACAAATATCTCAAGGGTGGGGGTCACGAGGACGCAGCCAGACTCTTCCCAGCGGTGCCCAGCGCCAGGACAAGGGGCCATGGGCACAACCTGAAGCAGAAGAGGTTCCAGTTGAACGGGAGGAAGAACTTGTTGACTGTGAGGGTGATGGGGCCCTGTCCCAGGCTGCCCAGGGGGGCTGTGGAGTCTCCTCTGGAGATCTTCAACCCCCACCTGGCTGCTGTCCTGTGCCCCCTGCTCTGGGTGAGCCTGCTTGGGCAGGGGGGTGGCACTGGGGGAGCTCCCTAGGGCCCTGCCAGCCCTGGCTGTGCTGGGATTCTGGGATTCCAAAACCACCGCATGGCTGCTCCCAGTAATAACCCGCAGCTCAAAGCAGGGCGGCCACGGACAACAATGGCAGTGCTGGCGGCATCTGACCCTGCACCATGGCCCAGGCCATACCCCCTCCCCACTCCAAAACCACCCCGGGGGCCCCAGCCAGTGCTAGTGTCCCCCGAGGAGAAGCGGAGGTGGTGATGCTGCACCTACCCCCTGACAAAAATGTCACTGGATTTCTCGCCGGTGAAGTAGTCATCGTCCTCCAGGATGACCTCGTCTGTGTTCCACACGATCACCCTAAGCTCGTATCTGGCAGGAGAAAGGGAGAGAAGGCGGTGAGGCAGGAGGGGATGGGGTGAGGCTGCCAGAAACCGGGGCCATGCACCAAGATGGCACGGAATGGCTCGCGGGGATCTCATCCGAGGGACCAGGAGGGCACGAACAGGAGGGGGGGTCTCCACGTGAGCTCGGATTGGCCCCGGCAGGGTGAGCAGAGCAGCAAGGGGAGCTTTGCCTCCCTCCGCTCTGCACCTCCACAAGGCCCAAGTTCAAGGGTACAGCCCAGGCTTGGGGTTTGGTAGATTTGTGGCTAAAAACGGGGTCTGCAAACAGCCCAATCCCAGCTCTGTTCCTGGTTTCCCCGCCTTACTCAGCGGGGTCATGTCCCCTTAGAGATGGGGGGGGATTTGCTGCCTTGGGAATTGAACCCTGCTCCCATGCCCAGGGCAGCCCGCTGGGCATCGGCAGTCCTCCTTAGGTTTGGAGACTCCAAGGTATTCCCAGCGCTGCCTTTTGCGTGCAGCCACCAGTCACATAGAACCATGGAATGGTTTGGGTTGGCAAAGCCCTTTAAGCTCCCCCAGCCCAACCCTTCCCCTACCCCTGCCATCCCACCCCCAAACCCTGGCCCTCAGCACCGCCTCTGCACGGCTGTTCAATCCCCCCAGGGCTGGGGACTCAACCCCTTCCCTGGGCAGCCCCTTCCAGCCCCTGACAGCCCTTGGGGGAAGGAATTGTTCCCCAGGGCCAACCTCACCCTGCCCTGGCACAACTTGAGGCCGTTGCCCCTCGTCCCATCGCCCCTTCCCTGGGAGCAGAGCCCGACCCCCACTACTAAGTCCTCTTATGGAGGACATGTCAGATATTAAACCAATAAGAACAGTCACGTTGGGCTTGGGTGGGAATTTTGTTGATGGAGAAAGTGGCTCTGGTGGGATTGGGTGGGGGAAGAGCAGAAGCCAGCTTCCTTGCAGGGCGCAGCTGAAACACGGAAAGGCTGGAGGACGATGGCAGAGAAACGCAGCCATGCAGCCACAAGCACGACACAGCGTTGGAAGTACAGGGAGCCCTACGGGTGAGGGGACGGGGGTTTATGGCTTCCTTAACCCACCTCCTCCAGTCTCTCCCTCTGGCAGTGCCCTGGCTGAGCCCAGCTGTGGGACTCCTGCATCCTCCATCCCCTCCTGCCCGCACCCGTGGGTGGGAGCTTGTCCCACGATGGGCCTCTCCGTCTCCTAGCACCCACAGCAAGTGTCTGGTGGTGCCAGGTCCCCCCAACAAAGACAGAGGAGATGGGTTAAACCCCTAGGATGATAACCAGGCATCACCTTGCTTGAAATGGGCTATCTGCCTGTAAAACCCCTCTGCAGCCCATCAACAGGAACATCTCCGCTCCGGCTCATGGCTCGCTGCTGAGCATGGCTGGCCTGGGCTGCACTGCAGACAAACCCCTGCTTTCCCAGCTCGTGCTGGTGCCTGGACCTTGCCCTTGGCCTCAGCTTTCCTGCAGCTGCCTGCCCTGCTTTTCAGACCCCATCTGCAGCCCACTACCATCAAGGGACCTTCTCTCCATCCGAGGCATTGTCTGCAAAAGACTCCCACCAGGATTCCCAGTGCTGTCCCTGTATCCCGGCCCCAGGGGTGGGAAAAGAGGCCCAAGGACAGAGTCTAGCAGGGTAATCATAGAATCATAGAATCCCCAGTTGGAAGGGACCTCCAGGATCATCTGGTCCAACCTTTCTGGGCAAGAGCCCAGTCTGGACAAGACGGCCCAGCACCCCGTCCAGCTGAGCCTTGACAGTGTCCAATGTGGCGGAGTCAACCACATCCCTGGGGAGATTATCCCAGTGGGTGACTGTTCCCATGATGAGTGTAAGGTAAGGCAGGGCTAGGAGGGATGCCAAGGGAAGAAATGTCTGTCTTCTCTCTAAATGAGTTGGAAGAGGGCAGGGTGGGGAGGGAAGAACTCTTTGGGATCCCTGGAAATGCCAGCATGGTTGAGGTACCCCGGCAGGGGGCCAGGCTGGCCATGGAGCAGCAGCGGGAGCAGGGAGAAGCAGGGCTCCATCCCCAGCCTTGAGTTCCCCCTGGGATTGTTGGCTGGGAGGTTCCTTACTTCTTTGGTTTCCTGGGGGAAATATCAGTGGCAGGGCCAGGCGCTGGCATGTCCATGGGGAACATGTCCACCCACATCTCCAGGCGACCCTGCAAGGTTGGAGAGATGCAGTCAGCTCCCCCTCTCCCTCCTTGTCCCCCGTTCCCCCTGCAAAACCCAGCAGTGTCCCCCATCAGCTCCTCTTGCCCTTCAACATCCTTCTGGCTGTGCCAGATGTGGGGCAGCCCCTGCAGCACTGGACCCTGCCAGATGTGGGGCAGGGCAGGGTTCCCCCATGCCAGGAGTCTTCTTGCACCCTCTGAAGAAGAGTCTCTCCCGGCATGGCGAGGTGCTGAGGTGCATGGGTACGGGGGAGCCAGGGGACCATGGCACTCGGGGGGGTGAAATGGATGCAGGCTGGAGCAGAAGAGACACTGAAATTTTGGTCTGCCAGGGTCAACAGGCGGCTGCTAAGGGCTGTCGGTGGCCAAGCGCCACTCTTTGCAGGATGCCTGCCCCACCTCAGCTGCCCACGGCAAGGTGGCTACGGCTGGCCTGCCCTGCTGACATCTCGGTGCCCTGCTTGGAGGCTCTGCAGCCCGCGCTCGGGGGCTTTGAGGACCTGCTCGATGCCCGGCTTGTCAGGGTTCAGCAGCGGACGCGTCTCCACGTGCTCAGGGACCAGCTTGCAGCCCGCCCGCGGGATGTCCTCCCAGTGACGCAGCACGGCCAGGGCCAGGTGTTCATCTGTCTGCTTCTTCTGACCTGTGTGGGCAATGGGAGGGCTGAGCTGGGAGAACTGGGCAGACAGACCCTGGGGACAGCAAACGACCCTCCTCCTCTACCCTTACTCCAAGGGTGCGGAGCTGCCTACCAGCTACCCCCTCTCCATTCCCTTGGGTACCCTTTGTCCTTCAGCCAACACTTCCCAACTCCTCTGCTCCTCTCTCTAACCCCAGCCATTTACAGAAGGTCCAGACCCTCCGCCGGTCTGCGTTTTCCCAGGCTGAACAAGCTCTATATCCACATTCTCCTCTGCTACACCCCTCCTGGCCTCTGCCTTCATCTGTCTTGGGCACACATGAGTGCGTTGGGACACAACCATTGGGGATGCAATTGCATGGAGAAGGGCTTGGAATCATAGAATAGAATCCCAGAATGGTTTGGGTTGGCAAAGCCCTTTAGGGTCACCAAGCCCAACCGTTCCCCTACCCCTGCCATCCCACCCCCAAACCCTGGCCCTCAGCACCGCCTCTGCCCGGCTGTTCAATCCCCCCAGGGCTGGGGACTCGACCCCTTCCCTGGGCAGCCCCTTCCAGTGCCTGACAGCCCTTTGGGGAAGGAATTGTTCCCCAGGGCCAACCTCACCCTGCCCTGGCACAACTTGAGGCCGGTGCCCCTCGTCCCATCGCCCCTTCCCTGGGAGCAGAGCCCGATCCCCCATGGCTCCCCCCTCCTGTTGGGCAGTTGTAGGGAGCGATAAGGTCTTCCTAAGCCCTGGGAAGGCCGGGGTGGGCTTGGGCACGCACTTCCAGGAGGAAGTTTTCAAAGGCAGCTTTGGTGATGCTATGCCACGGACGCCCATGAGTGATTCTAAGAGCAACCCACTGGCCTGGGTGATTCATAAGACTCTTAACTGGTCACATACTGGGAAGTCCATTTAAGGCGGTGGATGGAGAGTTATTGCAGTGCTGCTTTGGGGTGATGGGGCCACTACATCTGTCACCAGTCCTGGATGATGAGGGGACACCCCAGAACCCTGTGCCCCTCCACAACCTTCATCCCACGGGGCAGGTACCATTTTCATCCTCAATCTCCGTGGGGCCGGTGAAGACCCTGTTGGCAACCTTCACTCTTCCTCCTGGCCCAAAGTGTGGCCCATCCACCTTGCCCTCTTTGCACAGCTTGGAGAGGATTTGGGAGGGCTTCATGGGGTCACGCCAGGTGTTATAACCGTGTCTGCGAAAGGGAGGGCAGGGTCAGTGAAGCAGTAGCAAGATTTGGAGGAAAAAGCCATTTTTGTTCCCCTCTGCCAGCAAAACAAATGCTACTGCTGCGAAGGACCCAGGATTCGCAGGGAAAGGATGCGAAGCAGAAAGCGTGAACCTTCAGAGCAGAGTAGGTCCCTCTGTGCCCCCGCTCCGCGCTTTGCTAACACCCTTCCACCCCAGCCCCTTTACTCTGTGCTGGCTCAGACCTGAAATGCCCAGTGCACCCCACCTGGCTCCCGATGCTCTCGGCACTGCTCCTTTGGTCCTGATGCTATTTCAGCTCTGGCCTCACCCCTTTGCCCAGTCCCACCAGTCCTTTCCTCCCTGCCCTGGGCTCCTTGCAACCCTCTCTGCTGCTGCCCTGCTGTGCTGGTGACAAAACCTGTGGGGGTACAGCACAGACTCCTCTGTTGGCAGGCAATGAAGGAGGGAGATTCCCGCAGGAGATCTAGGCTTGGCGTGGGAGATGAGCCAGGCATGGGTCCAGGCAGAAGTTTGGGCAGAGAAAGCTTTGCTCGTACATGGAATAAGTCTGTGACACCCCACAAGTAGCTCGGTGCTTGCTGTAGTAGCGGTTCTCCAGGTCAATCTTGGTCTCTCCAATGAGGTCATCGGTCCCCACCAAGTCCCAGTCGTACACGGCCACGGTCAGCATGGACTCCATGGGGAAGGTGGCTTCGATGTCAAAGGATCTGGGCCAGGGGAAAGCAGGCAAGGGGGAACAGAAAAGCTGTTGAAGGGCTTGGCTGCTACTCAAGACAGACACGTGGGTGAGGTGGGTCTGCTCCCGTCTGCTGACGGTGCTTAATTTGCACCCTACCACTGCAGGACGTTTGAGGTAGAGGTTTTAACCAAAGCTCTGCATGGGCCATTTCAGCAGCCCTAGGCAGGTGGTGGCACAGGGTGACTGCTTGACCTGAACATCAACAGCCCTGAAACTAAGTTTCTGTGCCACTGGATCCAGGCCATACTCTCCCTGGAGTTCAGATCTAACGATTCCTAACACAGGCGCTTAATCTTGATCAGATATAGCATCATAGAATAGAATCACAGAATCCCAGAATGGTTTGGGTTGGCAAAGCCCTTGAAGCTCCCCCAGCCCAACCGTTCCCCTACCCCTGCCATCCCACCCCCAAACCCTGGCCCTCAGCACCGCCTCTGCCCGGCTGTTAAATCCCCCCAGGGCCGGGGACTCAACCCCTTCCCTGGGCAGCCCCTTCCAGTGCTGGACGATGGACATTTCTTAAACACCCTTTACAATATTGGCCATGCCACTGGCAAAAAGGACAGATGGCTGAAGCGAGGATGCCTACACTGCTTGCAAGGAAAGTTCTGCGTGATGAGTCCTGCCTTTTGAGACCAAGCGGTGGCTGTGGGATGGCTAAGGTGCAGGTCCAAGGGCTGCCAAGCTTGGCTCAGGCTTAGCTCGCCCCTTCCAGGTTCAGGCAGGTAACAGGTCTGGGGCAACTCACTTTCCGAAGACAGGGTTCAGCTGCTTGGAGATGTAGTTCTCCTTGTCTTTGATGTCGGTCTTCCCCAGCTTGATGGCAATATAGGGGTCAGCTTTCCCGTTGATGTCAGCTGGGTGAAGGTCCGTGGCCTGTAGAGCATGGACGGGACACATCAGTGCCATCCACAGCAGCGAGAGATTCGGGGATGGCCCTGGGCTCCATCCCTGAGACCGTCTGGCCTTGCCCCGCCATGGGCATGTGGCTACGCACTTTTGTCCCCCAGTGTCTTGGTTTAAACTGGGGATAAACCCTGCTTTGTGTTAAACCCTGTCCTGGTTTGGGGAGGGATTTGGGCTGGCCATGTCCCCTCCGAGAGACATAAACACAGTCTGCTTTGGCATCTCCATCCTCAGGGGAAAGAAACAGGCGCCTCTAAAGAAATACCCAGAGCAACAGCCTGACCAAGTGTCAGAAGACTGTGCCCTTCCCCTCCTGTTCTCTCATAGAATCATGGAATGGTTTGGGTTGGCAAAGCCCTTGAAGCTCCCCCAGCCCAACCCTTCCCCTACCCCTGCCATCCCACCCCCAAACCCTGGCCCTCAGCACCGCCTCTGCCCGGCTGTTCAATCCCCCCAGGGCTGGGGACTCGACCCCTTCCCTGGGCAGCCCCTTCCAGTGCCTGACAGCCCTTTGGGGAAGGAATTGTTCCCCAGGGCCAACCTCACCCTGCCCTGGCACAACTTGAGGCTGTTTCCCCTCATCCTCTCCACTCACTACATTAAGGCCAAGACCTTCTGGCTTCTTCACGTAAAGGGAGTGAGTATCCCCAAACCCTCCAGTCCCAACCTCCAGCATGGCATGCAACAGCCCATGCCCACGCCAGGACACATCCAGCCAGTCCTGGTTGGTGGTGGTGCTGACCAGGCTGGTGTCTACCACTGCAGCCTCAGCCTGTTGGTGACCGGTTACCCCGCTGGGCAGCAGGAGGCAGCACTAGATGGAGAATCAGGCTGGTGGGAAATGCAGCCCAAGGTAGGTCGCATTCATAAAACACTGTGGCGAGGTGGTGACAAGGAGCAGCCCGGGTGCTTCTGGCAGGACTGAGACCCCTCTCAAGCACCTGGTGTCAGCACCTCACTCACAGGCCTGGGGACACACGGGTGGCTGCTTTAGAGGTCGGGAAAGGACTTCTTCCAGCGCACACTCCCTATAAAGAAACCTGCTTCAGCTCAGTGCATGTTCAAGGAGGTTCCATGTCCTTCAACCAGCTCTGCTAGACCCAGCCAGCTCCCATTGGGCTCTGCGTGTGCTTCCCTGAGGTGTCACGGCTATGTGAGGAACCAGCGCCTTGCACTCCTGGCTGAGCCAAATTATTCAACTTGAGTTAAGCACTGGGACCGACGTGCCGATCCATCCTACGTACCCATCTCTGGATCTGGCAGGAGCTTGGATCTGGCTTGGAGTTCCCAACCCAGTGCTTGGAGCACACAGCTATGGAGACACCATTCGAGTCCCCATCAATGAGTTGCTTCCGTCCTCATGCTGCGTCCTTGGCCCTGATGCACTGAGCGCTAAAACCCAACGTCCCTACGGCTTTGGGACCGGATCCTGGGTGTGCGCCATGGATGGGAGTGCAGGATCACGCCTTGACACACCACACAGCTATACTCACCCGCACGATATAGACTCGGACCAGCACGTTGATGGGGTCGTTGCTGGGGATCCCCTGGAACATGCCAATGGTGGGGTCGTATCCTGCCTCCTTGGTGATATCGTCAGGGAGCGGCACTTTGTAGACACACATGGAGCCCTGGTGCCAGGGAGGGCACAGACCGATGAGAGTCCTGCTGCCCAGGGGCTCCGAGTAAGCAAACCCATCCCAAACCACCCTTCCTGAAGACCCAGTCCGTATTCTTGTTTCTAGCCACGTGCTGGAGGAGACAGGCCAGATCTGGAAAATTCCTGCACCGTGCAAGCACCTCTTTGGGGGCTGCAGCCACGAGCAGAGAAATTGGACAAAGGGAAGGAGGCCTCCAGAGGAATTGAACTAGCAAGGTGCTCACGGGCAGGGACTTCCAAGAGTAAAACTGACAGGAGGACAAAAGTAATGGGAATAAAAGGATTGATGAGGGATGGGCTGGAAAATCTGGGAACTACCACATGACATGCTGCTGACTTCTATGCTCCCTAAGCATCTGGTCCTAGGTAAAGTGGGGAACTGCCTGCGCATCTCCTCTGCTAAGCAAACAAGGGGCAGTACTGGCATCAACAGGCTTCATCCTGGATGCCACCCGTGGTTCTTGCCCAAGAATCTTACAGCCGAGAGATGTGCTCCTACGTCACGTGGGTCCTGGCAATGGTGCAACATGGCTGTGAGACCAGGTGACTGGTATGGGTGAAAAATGGTTCACAGAGATAACCCAGGGCAAGGCTTATTTCCCCGTTGGGCAAGAAAGAGGATCTGCTTTTCCCTTGGCCTTCCATGAGAACCATCAGGGATCTGCTGGCTCGGGTCACTGCCTCCGCGGATGTGCTCTTTGAAGCTGTCTGATTTCTGGCACTACCTTGGGAGGCTTTCTCTCCCTGCAAGGTACCTGCAGCTGGGTCAGCCCAAATTGGTTTCTTCTGCACAAGACTCCTTCTGGCTAAACCTGCCTCAGCAGAGAAACCTGTTGGCAAGGGGCTCCCCAAGCTGCCCCTGGCCTGACACCGCGACTGGACTCACTTTGAACCTCCCCACTATCCGTTCCTCTTCTGTTGCATTGTCGTCGTTGTCCCCAATCTTCCCACGGAGCAGGTTGAAGGTGTGCAGCCAGTCCTCAAAGTTATCAAACTCTGTTTCCAGCTCTTTGTTGAAGACCTGAGATGACAGAAAGTTAAAGGAGGGGAATTAGGTAAAAAGGAAAAAAAGAATAAAAGGTGAGGAAAAGATACGGTGACTACCTGAGTCAACTCAGAGGGAACATGGACACCTCGGCTCCCAGTGCCAAATTCTCTAGGAAGGGAAAGGATCTGCAGGGTCTTTGGGTTGGACCTTGATGCCACAAGCACCTCCCTGAACCGATAGCGTACAAGAGGGAAGCTCAGCTGAATGGGCGAGGTTGCTGTCCCCTGTCTGTGCAAGGCCCAGGTTCAAGCCCCTTCTGAACCCCAGAATCACAGACTACATTAATCCTAATAAACCCCACGGGCCAGCACATTGAACCAGAGCCCACCCCTGCCCTGAGTCCTGGCTGGGCCAGCCATAACCAGGCTGGAAAACTCTCCCCCTCCAGCCAGGGCCCATCCGAGCTGCCCCAAGGATGATTCTATCCCAGGGAAACCCCTTTTCTGTGGAGCTTTGTGACCTCCGACTCCTTCAAACTATGGAGAGAAGCTGGCAGACCCAAGACACATCTCACTTAGGGTTAGGTGCCCCTCAGGTGGGCAAGGTGCCTCATGCAGGGTTGATCCATCCTGCTCTGATCTCCTGGTGGCCAGGACTACCATCCTGGAGCAGGTAGGGTCTCTTCCTCCCCTGATGACACACACACCTTCAGTTCATCAATCTTCTGCTTGTTCTTCTTCTCGGGAAGCTCAGGGACTGACTGTTGCTTCTTTTTCTTATCGTCTTTGGGTGCCTTGGACTTCTCCTTGTTCTTCGCCTGACCCTTGGAGCCTTTCATGGGAGAGTCATTAAGTTTGATTTCTGAGTCCGAAGGGGAAGCGGTGGGGAGGGAGGAGATGAAGATGAGGGTGAGGACGGGTGGAGCAGACAGGGAGGGGAGACTTCATCAAAGTCCTTCAAACAGGAGGAGCATGAAAGCTGGCAGCTTCTACCACCTACAACTCCCACCCAAGCCCTCGCCTGTCTCTCCTTGACCCTGGCCATTGCTGCCCAGGTCACAGCATCTCCAGGAGCCCAGAGGTCTCTGCGCAGGGAGCTTCCAAAGCTGACCTGAGCAGAAGTCAGGCCGAGGCCTACAAAACACGGACTGAGAGCACTAGGCTCTGGCTAGCTTCAGCAGCAGTGAGAAGACCTGCACCCACCCTCAGCATCTCCTTTCCTTCCTTCTGCTGGAGGCTTTCCCTGCTGTACGCAGCCTGGAGCGTAACCCCCTAGCCCAGGTATCGCAGAGGGGACTGCTTGGTGCTCAGCACCCAAGCACAGGCTGCTGCCCTTGAAGAGGTGTTGCCCATGACTGGCTGCAATGACGGGTTGTTGGGTCTCTGTTTGGAGCAACCACCAGCCAGGGACATCAACTACACTGGGACCAGGCTGCCTGGACAGGCGTGTTCGCAGAACACCCCTCTGCAACCCCCACCCCTCGCTGCCTCTGCCAGCCTTCACGACCGCCGGGCCATGCAGGCGGGGACAGACAGATGACAGCAGACAGAGGACTGATGAGGAAGAGGAAGGAATGGGAACGCCAAGGGGAAATGGAGCCTTCTTAGAGGACAGAAAGAAATCAGTGAGGGACACAAGCTCTGCCATGAGAGCAAGCCCAGGAAGAAGGTGCTCAGAGCTGTCTCCAAGCTCAGCAAGACCCGACCTTGTCTTTCTCATCATATGAAGCAATGGTTATTGACTTACGGTCTTCCAAAAAAAACCAGGCTCTGCATTTTTCTCAGCTAATGGATTTTGCATTGCCTGGGCATGAGAGCAACCTTCTGTCATGGGACGCATGGACATATGGAGAGCGTGAGTGCAAGTCCTCAAGGAAACCCCTCCAAGCCTTGCTGGTGGGACTGGCAAGGAGCCTCCTGGCTGCAACTGGACAAAGTCACACTTGACCAACATGTCCCAACTCAACAGTGTTCTCGGCCCACATCGCTTGCGGTACAAAATTAATCTCACCACGCTTTAGACATCTGCACCATCCCATCAGAGCTACAGACCCCCTGAATTCCTTCAGAGAAAAACACATTTAGGGCAAAATTCATCGGATCATCACCTAGTGTTGAAAACAGGTCAGAGGACTTGCCCTAACAGTACCTATTTTTCTTCACTGCCTGTGCTAGAACAGCAGCGAGGAGGCCTCTACGTGCAGGTAAAAGCCTTCAGATTAGATAAATCCCAGACCTTTTGTCTGGTTGAATCTTCCCTTCTAAAACAGGAGAAAATACAAAAAAGATTTAAGCTTCCTGCAAAATGAGATTGGAAAACCCCATGGAGGTGATCTAGAAGTACCTGCTACTCGGCGTGCTCCACAGACGTCGAGCACACGGTCCTGTAGCTGAACGCACCCACACAGCTGAAGCACCGGGGCTTTTAATGCCAGACTAACTTGCCATGGCACATAAGTGCCCTCAGATGACAACATGGATCCTGGTCACCAGCCTGAGCTACTGGCATGTGGCCTTCCTCCCAGCATGGGTGTCTTGGAGGCTGCCACAGCACCGTGCTCCGATTTGGATTCACCTGGCCTTAGCATCTTTGCCCAACACAGCCCACACCAGGCTTGCATTCACAAAAATTGATGCTGCACAGAGGTATGCAACATCTGGAGCACCAGGTTGGGGAGAAGAGCAGCAGCGTGCTCCAAAAGGGGCGTTCAAGCACCAAAAGGAGTCTTGGCCCTACCTTTCCCCGCCACGCTCCCTCTCTTGTTCGCAACCCGCTTACCCTCTGCAATCTCCATTTCTTCCTTCTCCTCCGCTTCTGCTGCCGCTGCTTCCTGCTGCCGGAGTTGCTGGGGTAGAAATGAAGGGAACAGGGAGTGGGTGAGCTGCCTACTTGCAGGAGGCTTAAGTCTTGGCACATGGAGGCCAGGGAGGTGATTTGAGACTTTCCCAAGGGCAAGTCCTGCCTGACCAACTGAGTGGCTTCCTATGATTGAGCGACTGCATCAAGGGAAAACGGAAAACCAAAGGACGTCATCTACCTGGGCTTCTGTAAGGCCTTTGACGTGGTCCCCCACAGCATCCTTCTCTCTAAATTGGGGAGCTATGGATTTAATGTATGGACTGTTTGGTGGATAAGGAATTGGTTGGATGGCCGCATCCAGAGGGTAGTGGTCAATGGCTCGATGTCTGGATGGGGATCGGTGACAAGTGGTGTCCCTCAGGGGTCTGTACCAGGACTGCTGCTGTTTAATATATTCATCGAAGACATAGACAGCAAGATCTAGTGCACCCTCAGCAGATTTGCAGATGACAGCAGGCTGAGTGGTGCAGTTGACATGCCAGAAGGATGGGATGTCATCCTAAGAGACCTGGACAGGCTGGAGAAGTGGGCCCCATGGGAACCTCATGAGGTCCAACAAGGCCAAGGGCAGGGTCCTGCACCCAGCTGGGGGCAACCCCCGGGATCCTCACAGGCTGGGGGGTGAAGAGATGGAGAGCAGCCCTGCCCAGAGGGACCTGGCGGTGCTGGGGGGTGAAAAGCTGGCCAGGAGCCGGCAACGGGCGCTGGCAGCCCAGAAAGCCAACCCTGCCCTGGGCTGCATCCCCCGCAGCGTGGCCAGCGGGGCGAGGGAGGGGATTCTGCCCCTCTGCTCCGCTCAGCCCCCCCTGGAGCTCTGCATCCAGCTCGGGGGTCCCCAGCCCAGGACAGACAGGGACCTGCTGGAGCGGGGCCAGAGGAGGCCACGGAGATGGTCCCAGGGCTGGAGCCCCTCTGCCATGGAGAGAGGCTGGGAGAGCTGGGGGTGTTCAGCCTGGAGAAGAGGAGGCTGCGGGGAGACCCGAGTGCGGCCTTGCAGGGCTGAACGGGGCTGGGGAGAAAGGGGGGGACGGACTGGTTAGCAGGGCCTGCAGCGCCAGGACAAGGGCTGATGGCTTTGAACTGAAAGAGGGGAGATCCAGACGGGATAGGAGGGAGAAATTGTTTGTGCTGAGTGGGGGGAGACCCTGGCCCAGGTTGCCCAGAGCGGTGGTGGCTGCCCCATCCCTGGGAACATTCCAGGTCAGGTTGGACGGGGCTGGGAGCAACTGGCTCTGGTTGGAGATGTTCCTGCTGATGGCAGGGGTTGGGGCTGGGTGAGCTGGAACCCTCCCTTCCCACCCAAACCGCCCTGCGATTCCGTGGTTCCGTGGGCGCTTGTGCCGAGGTCTCTGTGCCCCCTGGAAGTGCCCAATGCAGGGGCACCGCTCGCTCCTCCCGTCTGAGCCCCCAGCAATGTTCTGGTTAAAAAACCCCCCTGCCCTTGATGACAGCCAGGCAAGGTTGGCAGGGGAAGCATCACAGCTCCAAGCCTTTGGAAGTAGCTGGGAATAGGTGAGACAACGTTTTCCTCTCCCCCCCAACCTACACCCCTCCCCTGCTCTGCACCCACCTCCTTCATGGTCTCAATTGAAGCAAAATACTTGGACCACCAGTCCAGCATGCTCTCGTCTGGCTCCTCCTCCTCCACTTCTTCGCCTCCTCCTCCTCCTTTCTTCTTCTTTTTCTTTTTCTCCTTCTCTTCCTCAGACTGCAAGGACCAGGGAAGGCAGGGCAGAGAAGAAGAGGGGTCAGACCAGAGCGGGAGGTCTCCTCAAGCACAAAGGTGGTGGGCAGAGCCCTCCTGGCTGGGCGACCTCCTTCGCGCTTTCCCCCTTCCGCAGCCGCAGCCGCTGGGGCGCAGGGCAGCACAGCAAGATGCTCATGGCGCCAGCGTCCCCAGATGTCCCCTCCTGGCCATCATCCCCTTCATCCATGCATTCCCCACCTTACAGCACCTCAACCTGATGGGGCAGCAATCCCCCCCCTGCCCAGCAAAGTGCCCTGGGTCCCCTTAGCAGCGCAATTAACCCTTGTGCAGCCGGTACCGGTGGTGGGAGCAGCCAGTGTCTGCCCTGCCCTGCTCCCCTCCAAAAAAGCTGGGCTGGCCCAAAAGAGCTTCCCAGTCTGCGGGAACCAGGCCACTGCCATATCTATCGATAAGGTGACGCTGCTCTGTCTCGGCCTGGGGACGGAAGGGCGCTGGTCCCCGCCTGTCTCGGGGCTGGTGAGGATGCACGGAAGGGTTGGATGGGGAGCAGCAAGTCGGGAGCAGGGATGCAGAGCAGAGCCATCACTTACCACGTCCACCTTCACCACCGCATCGGAGTTCTGCCGCCCGGGGGTGGGAGGGAACAGGGAGAGGGAGAGCAGGTTAGCAGCGCAGCCCCAGCCCCACACAAATACAGAATCACAGAATCACAGAATCGCAAGGGTTGGAAGGGACCTCGGAAGTTCATCTAGTCCAACCCCCCTGCTAAAGCAGGTTCTCCTAGAGGACTTCGTCCAGGTGGGGGTTGAAGATCTCCAGAGAAGGAGACTCCACAGCCCCCCTGGGCAGCCTGGGCCAGGGCTCCGTCACCCTCACAGTCAACAAGTTCTTCCTCCCGTTCAACTGGAACCTCTTCTGCTTCAGGTTGTGCCCATGGCCCCTTGTCCTGGCGCTGGGCACCACTGAGAAGAGTCTGGCTGCGTCCTCGTGACCCCCACCCTTGAGATATTTGTAGGTGGTGATGAGATCCCCTCTCAGCCTTCTCTTCTCCAGGCTGAACAAGCCCAGCTCCCTCAGCCTTTCCTCCTAGGGGAGATGCTCCAGTCCCCCCATCATCCTTGTTGCCCTCCCCTGGACTCTCTCCAGGAGTTCCTCGTCCGTCTTGAACTGGGGAGCCCAGAACTGGATGCAGAGCTCCAGGTGGGGTCTCATTGGGGCAGAGCAGAGGGGGAGGAGAACCTCCCTCGCCCTGCTGGCCACGCTCCTCTTGATGCACCCCAGGATGCCATTGGCCTTCTTGGCACCCAGGGCACCCTGCTGGCTCATGGCCACCTTGTCCCCCACCAGGACGCCCAGGTCCCTCTGGGCAGAGCTGCTTCCCAGCAGGTCAGTCCTCAGTCTGTACTGGTGCATGGGGTTCAACCTCCCCAGAATACATGCTGGCACAGGCATGCACCAGAAACCACAGCCAGCTCCCCGGGGCTGAAGGAACCGAGAAGACCCCTGGCTGGGAAAGCTCTGCATACAGGGGAGATGCCTGCTGTGACCCCGAGGACCTCGGGGGGGGTGTGTATATGTGCATGCACGGGTATGGGTCTGCTTGCGAGGCTTTGCATGTGCCGTAGCCCGTCTGTAAATGTGCACATGTCAGGGGCCACCCATCCATTTCTGGAGCCCCCGGTGTGTCTGCAGGTATGCATGGGCACCTGCACTGCTTGGCTGGAGGTTGTGTGTGCGTGCTGCTGCAGAGAGCCTCCTGCAAAAAGAAATCTGGGGTGTTTTTTTGGTCTTTTTTTTTTAGTGGAAGAAGCTCTGGAATGAGTACAAGGAGGAGCTGGAATTCCTGTTCTGGGCAGAGGCACATTCAGAGCGTGAACAAAGCCCAGTGCCTCCGGGACACGTTGCCTGCCCAATGCAATGGTGGCTGCATCCCTCAAAAGCTGGGAGGAGGGGGGGGAAGCCAGGGTTGAGAAAGTGCCATTTTCTCTGCGGGCAGGAGGAAGGATGCCCTCTACAGCTGCCTGAGAGGAGGGGGGTGCCGGGGGGGTCGGGCTCTGCTCCCAGGGAAGGGGCGATGGGACGAGGGGCACCGGCCTCAAGTTGTGCCAGGGCAGGGTGAGGTTGGCCCTGGGGAACAATTCCTTCCCCCAAGGGCTGTCAGGCACTGGAAGGGGCTGCCCAGGGAAGGGGTCGAGTCCCCAGCCCTGGGGGGATTGAACAGCCGTGCAGAGGCGGTGCTGAGGGCCAGGGTTTGGGGGTGGGATGGCAGGGGTAGGGGAAGGGTTGGGCTGGGGGAGCTGAAAGGGCTTTGCCAACCCAAACCGTTCCGGGATTCTACTTTAGACACCTAAAGCAGGCCAGATGAAGGGGATGTCAGAAGAGCCTTTTTTCTTTATCAGCGCACAAGGGGAGCTGGGGTGATTATTCTGGGGGGAGACTTGAACTCCACCAAGTCGGTTTTCTTGGCATATTTGGCTTTCCTCTTCTGGGGGAAGAAATGAGAGCCATGGGGGATGCTGTGAACAAAGCAATTTCTAGAGGAATTGCTGGAGTTGTCCATGAAAAAGTGGGATAATATCACCACTACAGCATAGGGCGATAACCCAAAATAGTTCAGGTGGTGCCTTGAGCCCCCGGGTCCCCAGCAAGTCAAGAGAGCTGCACTGGTATTTTGCTACTAGTCTGGTTTTCTGAGAAGCTGAGAGGTAGACGTGAAAGCCTGTGGTTGCACTTGGAGATATTTAATTAGCCTGAAATGTTTCGGGGCTGGAACTAGGTTTTAAACTCTCCTGATTTTTCTTCCATGGCCTTTTAGATGCTCTGGGGGGTCAAAGAGCTCACCCACACAGCCTGGGAAACCTCATCCAGACCTCCCTGCTCTGCCCTGGCCATGCTGGATTTTCAGGGCGATCACGCCAGGTCTGCAGAGCTTTGGCTGCCTCAGACGGGCTCCGTGTGCCTGGACCTGTGCTGTGCCACGCCGTGTCCCCTACGGCTCCGCTTGCTGTACAGGGCTTGTGCAGCACCACCGTGCCAACCGCCCCTCTGGGCTGCTGAATGGGTGTTTCAAAATGCTGCCATAGCCACCTGAACGTCTGAGAATTATTGTGCAAAGGGAAAGAAGCATCAGGGGAATCGGCGTGGCCCTGCCTGCTTGCAGAGACCGTGCCGTGTGTGGCGTTTGAGGGGGCAGGATGGCTGCAGTGCGGATGGGGGATTTCTGACGGGTCACTTGTGTCTGCCTTGGTCACACACAGGGATGGTGTTGTGCTCATGGGTGCTTGTTTCCATGTGACGGCTTTGGAAGGAAAACATAAAGCTGTCTGATCTGCACAGCCCAGGACAGTCCTTCTCTGGGCAGCAAGCACCAGCTAATTCCAGCCAGAGGTGAAAGAGGCCAATCTGCAGGACTGACCATGACCCAAGGCCCTTCATTCTGGGCATCAGCCCAGCCCCACGTTCAGCAGGACAAGGCGCCCTCTGTTTGGGTGGAATCCCTCAGAGACTGGCCATGCAGTGGGGAAAGAGATGCTAAAGCGGTGCTGGCAGAGGGATACTCACAGCTTCCAGCTTCACCATCGTCTCCATCTTCTTGATGGGAACCTCGGGTTCCATATTGACAACGATCTCCCCTGTGGGGCGAGAGCGATGGGCCCTGTTGGCCATTGCCAGGTAGCCGTTGAGGGGTTTAGCTGGACAGAGGACAGAGAAAGAACAAGAAGGGAGGAGAGTGTAGAAGATAGATGGAGAGCTCAGGGGAGATCCTACAGGATTCATGCAGGAGTGCAGCGTGACCGCCTTGTTCAGAGAAGAGGAAAAGTGGAAACGAGCATGGACCCTTACAGCATGATTAAGAACCCCTTCCATAGCAAAGGAAAGCAGATGATGAGAAAGGACTGGCTTTTTCATCTGCACCAGCTCCAGAGGAGAAGCAGCAGAGAAGACGATTGCACTGAATATATCAGCTGGCATGGACACAACTACAGGTCCAGATCTCTAGCTGGAACCAGGGATGGCTGCTGGCAATCCCCCCCCCCCCAGACCTCCTGTCTCTGCCCAGCCACTTCTACCAAGGACTGGGAGGAGATGAGCAATTCCTGTGGCTCGCCAAGCCCTTGGCTGCTGTGCTAGGTGGAGGGAAAGTGGGTGTGTGGTGGCTCTTGCTGTGGGTGCTGATAGATGGAGCGGTGGTTGGGACTGAGAGAGTGGCCTCAAGCTGTAGCTTGCTAAGTCTTTACTCAAATAATAGTGGCACGGAGCATGGAAAATTCACCTCCCAGTCCTGAGGAACATTTGGGGAGTGTAGAGTCATGAAGTTGCAGAGACGTTAGAGGTGAACCAGCCTTGCTTATCTTACAGGTATCAGGGGGAGGATGCAGTTATCGCGGTGAGACCCACAGATCAAAAAAAATTCGAAGGGGAATCATGGCCTCACACCCTGTGCCTTCTCACCCCCTTGACCCAAACCCTGGAGCACTGTGTACTTAACCAACAAGCAGGCAATATCCCATAGTACCTGCCATCTCCCTCTTCTCCACGCCCCTCGGTTGTGCGCAACGCCCCACCGATGACCCATACCAGCCAGGTCCCCGTGGCCCAAGCCTGGTGGTACCTGTCATATTCCAGTGCTGGGCTTTCTTGTCTGGTGGGCGGTAGATGAACTTTCGGAGAGAGCTGACAGCGTGGGACCCCACCAGGGTGTAACGCCCGAAAGCCCGGCAGTCCACCACGCGGATGTTGAGGGGTGGGTGGAGCAGCTCATTCTCCGGGAGGTCCTGGGAAGCAGAGGTGTGCTGGTTATCAAGGGTTGCGTGCAGGCTGTGGGATGTCTGCTTTGGTGGTTGGAAAGGCCACTAGGCAGTAAAACAGGGATCGTGTTGGAGGAAGAGGTCTGGAGCAGCTTCAGCATGGCTTGGGAGCCCTCAAAGGCCATCACCAACTGGGATGGAGCTCACGTTCTCCATTGCTGTGGGGAAACTGAAGCAAAGGGCTAGGAGCCCTGGTCTGGGCTCCAGAAAATCTGGGTTTCAGCCGAGAGCTCAGGGGGAAGAGGAAACACTCACCACTTCGAACCACTTGACCAGAGTGCTGAAGTTGGGGTTTTTCTTGTAGTTCTGGATGAGGGCTGACTGGACCCCCTTCCCAGCACACTCAATGTCCACCCGGGGCCGGTCCACCTGGGCCAGGTTCACTCTCTTCAGATCCCTCAGCCCCCAAAACAAGATCTAGGGCAGGAGGAGGAGAAGGAATCATAGAATCATCATAGAATGTTTTGGGTTGGAAGGGATGCCTAGAGGTCATCTAGTCCAACTCCCTGTAGTGAGCAGGGACACTGCTAACTAGATCAGGTTGCTCAGAGCCCCATCCAACCTGGTCTTGAATCAGAAGAGCATGAACATGAGAGGGACTGCCCCTGCTGGAGCCAAAGTTCTTGGTTTTCCACATCCCCTAGGAGCAGGGACTTCACTGCAAAATGTAATGCTGTCAGGCACTGGAAGGGGCTGCCCAGGGAAGAGGTCGAGTCCCCAGCCCTGGGGGGATTTAACAGCCAGGCAGACGCAGTGCTGAGGGCCAGGGATAGGGGGTGGGATGGCAGGGGTAGGGGAAGGGTTGGGCTGGGGGAGCTTAAAGGGCTTCTCCAACCCAAACCATTCTGTGATTGATTTTGTCAAAGTGATATCAGTATCAGTGGGGAAACTCGCCTCTCCTTTCTTAGGGTAACAGACTGCCACCATGACCAAAAGCTTCCCTCAACTGAAATTTTGTCCACCTCCTGGTTCCCCATGGCTGCATTTGCCAGGATATGATTTATTTAATCAGCTGCAAACATGTGGAAGACCAGGAGCTAGGATCCTTTTAGAGACCTGCAGATCTGGCCAGTAGCATCTCACCTGAGCAGAGATACCTACAACCATGGGTGAATTGTGTTATCACAGAATCACAGAATGGCTCTGTCCTTGTGACCCCCACCCTTGAGATGTTTCTGCATGTTGATGAGATCCCCTCTCAGCCTTCTCTTCTCCAGGCTGAACAAGCCCAGCTCCCTCAGCCTTTCCTCCTAGGGGAGATGCTCCAGTCCCCCCATCATCCTTGTTGCCCTCCTCTGGACTCTCTCTAGGAGTTCCTCATCTTTCTTGAACCGGGGAGCCCAGAACTGTACTGGACTGGATGCATCACCCTTTAGGTACCTAGAGATGCAGGAGGGGCATTCCACCCTGGATGCCCGAAATGGGTGGGATGCAGCTCACCTGACCGCTGCGGGAGGAGATGCATTGCCCGTGTACCGCTGACACGCCCTGTCTTGAATCTCAGCCCGAAGGCTGTTCACCACAGGGCTCCAGACTTGCTGTGGTGCCCACAGTTAAGACAGCAAGGAGCAACCCCGTTCCCTGTTCTTTTAGGGCTGCTGCAGCCTTGGTCCCCATGCAGCCAGTGCAGACAGATCCTTGTGGTG
Organism: Gorsachius magnificus; assembly: GCA_034008185.1. Taxonomy (NCBI): domain Eukaryota; kingdom Metazoa; phylum Chordata; class Aves; order Pelecaniformes; family Ardeidae; genus Gorsachius; species Gorsachius magnificus. The sequence continues at coordinate 125,302,169 of CM067083.1, forward strand.
CAGACGTCTGGTCTTGGCACCCAGCTAGTCACCAGAGCCTCAGAGATCCCCCCAAACACCCATGGACGGGTTCTCTTGCCCCACACGATGCTGAACGTTAAAATTTGGCACTCCAAGGCAATTACCTCCACTCTGTATTTACTCAGCACTGGCCGAATCCCCAGTGGCACCGGCAGGATGGGGCCCCGGTCCATGTCTGTGGGCCCGTCGATTGCGGGAAGGTCTGACTTGCCCCCAGGGCCAATCTGGAAGAGATGCAGCCTGGATTAGGGTCTGCTCCTTTGGGAAGCAGGGTTTTTTTTGGTCAGTCTCAGCTGTGACGTGGCACAGCCTGGTCTCATGCATTGGGTCTGTGCTGTCTCCAAGGGTGCAGGAGCACCAAGGGTTGCTGGGCAGGTACGTTGGGAAAAGGCACGAGCAGAAGGTGCTGCGCAGCGCTGTGCTCCCATGCAGGCCAAACCCAGCAGAAAAGCAAACTTCTCAGCCCACCCAACCCCAGGGCTGTCCCTTTTCTTCCTGCAAGGAGTTGCATCTGCCTGGGCTGGGTGTGAAGAGACGCAGAAATGGTCCAAGAGCTCAGCCCAGGAGCAGGTTTCAGGTCCCATTTCCAACCTGGGACATGAGGGAGATCAAATATCCCATGTGAGCCTGTCCCTAGAGAAACCACCCCATTGCAAGGAAAGTTGGGGAAAAAAAAAAAAAGAAAAGGGCTTGGATGAGCACCTGGAGCACCTGCAGGCAAAGGACATGGGACAGGCACCCTGGGGAGTGGGACACAACAGTGTCAGGGTATGAGAAAGGAGGGTTTAACTCTGCTACCCCCCAGACTATGCAGCTAACATCTCGCCATATTCCTGCGATGCTGCTATGAATTCACACCCCTTTTTTCCTGAGCCCCTCAAACTGGCATCTCCGAGAGCACCAGGACTCCCACTGGCATCTCCCATATCCCAGAGTTTGGGCTAAGGTAACACTTTAGGTGGGGCGTCCTCTCCAGCAGGATGGCTGGGACTCATGGCACATGGTCTTGACCAGCAGGACTGGGCAGGAGCTGCCCTCTTTCTGGGTTAGTAGCTGTGCTAAACCCTCCCAGCTTTCCCAGGATGCATGAACTACCTGCGTCTTGCAGCACCCGGGGTAGGTAAGCACGGCTGAAACCCTGCTCCCTTGCAAACCTCCACCCCATCCCTTCCCTCCCAGCTTTGGCCAGCGGGTACCTGGAGCAGCTCGAAGGCAGCCAGCAGGTCGCCTGCTGTGGAGTTGCCCCGGTAGATCTGGTAGTACTCCAGCTGCGGGGGGAAGCGCGGCAGGCAGTAGTGCTCATCTGACATCTTCACCACCGGCTTGGCAAAGGTGCGGCCCATGAAGTCAGCTTTGCCCTGGAGAGGCCAAGAGAGCACTTTTGGGTTTGCTGACCCAACGTGAGGTCTCCCACGTTAGCCCCAAATCTCTGCCCGTCGTGGTTGGCACAGGACCAGCCCACTGGGCCTGGGGCACCAAAGCTCAGTGCCAGCTTTCGCTCCTGGCTTCTTTGAATAAGGTGAAGGAGGTGGCTGAGGGCTGGGATAGCAAGGAGGACAGGGATAGCAAGGAGGGCAGGGCTGAGTGGCTTTTCTAAAGGGAAAGGCTTGGGTAACGTCTCCTTGCCTCCAGCCTCACAAAAGCTCTTGTTTCTCTCTCCAAAATAAGATGTCACTAAGCTGAGTCTGAGATCTAAGGAGCAGCAGAGGCTCCTAGCCCATGCCATGGGAGATGTGGAGGCACCATCTTCCAAGGGTCAGGAGAAAAGCTGCTTCCCACATCCTCCGCCCCACCTGCCTTGCCTCCGACTCAGGAGTGATCGCAGCATCTAAACCAGACACGTTTTCCTCTTCTGGGATCCATCTTACCACTGTGTCCTGGTCATAGATTTCAATGACAATTATGGGAGGGTCATCTCGCATCTCATGAGCTTCTCCATACAGCTCCACGTTATCGAAGACCAGCAGCTGGTCCCAGGTTGGGCAAAGAGTCTCATTGAGAACCTGGAAGAACGGGAGAGGAATTTACCGCTCTGGCCAGGGGCTAACTCCCCATGCAAGGGCAGCAGATAGGGTGCTGGTCCCGGTTCTCTTGCTCTGGGATATCAGCAGTGCTGCGGTGGGGCGATGTTTTGAAATGCTCCAGCTCGGGAGCCCTCAGCACAAGGAGGACATGGACCTGTTGGAGCGGGGCCAGAGGAGGGCTACTAAAATGCTCCGAGGGCTGGAGCCCCTCTGCTCTGAGGCCAGGCTGGGAGAGTTGGGGGTGTTCAGCCTGGAGCAGAGGAGGCTGCGGGCAGAGCTGAGTGTGGCCGCTCAGGGCTTCAAGGGGGCCCAGAGGAAAGGGGGGGACAAGCTTTTTAGCAGGGCCAGCTGGGACAGGACAAGGGGGGATGGCTTTAAACTAAAGCAGGGGAGGTTTAGAGTGGATCTAAGGAAGAAATTCTTTCCAGTGAGGGTGGTGAAACCCTGGCAGGGGTTGTCCCGAGAGGGGGTGGAGGCCCCATCCCTGGGAACATTCCAGGCCAGGTTGGCCGGGGCTGTGAGCAACCTGATGTGGTTCAAGGTGTCCCTGCTCCCTGCAGGGGGGTTGGGCTGGGTGACGTCTGGGGGTCCCTTCCCACCCAAACCATTCTGTGATTCTATGAAAATATTTCTCTATGACATTGTAGGCAACGTAAAGGCTCCATGACTTTTAGAATGTTCACCCCAGGTTTCCTTCACGAGCAGTGGAAAGCAAGCAGTGCTTTTATGGTGCACTTTGCCTCTTCCTAAGGGGTATTTTAGCCATAGGTGAGCAGTCCTGTACCCTTTAGGGGTCCTTTTGTCTGCACTTATTAAGAGAATTACGAGTGCTGCAACGCAGACATGTACACTACAGCTCTCTGCAGCCTACGGGGTAGCGACGTCCTCTCCGTGCAGCCCTTTGGTTTTCAGCTTTGGTTTGGATCAAAGGGTGAAGACAGCCGGTGCTGCGCAGTGTGGGGCTGGTGGGGCAGGAGGTGGGACAGATCCACAAAGGGATCTGAAGCCTGATCTGAACGGAGGGGGAATTAAAGGTCTGAAACGTTTTGCAGATCTCAACCTTTGCAGCTTGCAGTGTTCATCCCTTGCTCCGATGTTTCTATTTGCTCTGCTTAATTATCTACTTCCCTGGGGGGATTTAACAGCCGGGCAGAGGCGGTGCTGAGGGCCAGGGTTTAGTGGTGGGATGGTAGGGGTAGGGGAACGGTTGGGCTTGGGGAGCTTAAAGGGCTTTCCCAACCCAAACCATTCTGTGATTCTGTTCTATGGTCTACTTCTTTCTGTAAAATCAGGGTGAAACAGTGCCCTGTGATGGGGCAGCCATGGGGATGAGTTCTGGAGGATGAGGACAGCCCTGGCCTGTCTCAGCCCAATGTTGGGTTGCAGCTCCAGCGCCTGGCAGCACTAATGGGCTGCTGCATATTTTTGTTTGGACCAGTGAGCCATGGGGTATCTCCCAAGGACCCTTCTGAGGCAAAAAAAACCCCAACAGCAGCCAAGCAGATGCAAATTATTTCCAGTGTCCACCAGGCTTGCTAAAGCTTGGCAGCCCTCAGCCCAGGAAGGGGAGGCACAAACCCCGCTTCAGCACGCTCTGGTTTCTCCTAACCAGGCAGGAGAATCACGGCCACAGGGACATGGGGTAGCTGTGTGCTGGTGTGGGGGGACACATCGTGAGGGTGCTCCTGGGGAAGGGGCTCCTGGAGATGGCCAAGCCCCAGCGCCGTGTCTGCTTTCCCACCCGAGGACCCCACGATCAACCCAATCCTGGATTCACTGGCAGTCACAAGATCTGGGAGCAGGATGGAGAGCTGATGGGACATGCAAGGCCAGAGCCCAGCCCTCCGGGTCAGGAGGTGGTGTTTACCTCAGTGCATTGGCTCTGGGAGATGAAAAAGACTCGTGCAAAGGGGTCCGAAAGGCCACTGCTGTCGGCTGCAAATAAACTCCTGGCTTGGTACATGTGGGCTCGCAGCTGGAAAACCTGCTTCTCTGCAAGAAAGAGGGGGAGCGAGAGCTGATAGGCACGCCTGGAGCCCAGCCATGGGGCTCAGCCTGCAGAGCCAGGTCCCAGGGGCACGCTTTTGCTCAGGGCCAGCCCTGATGGAGGATCTGTGCTCAAAGCACGAGTCCCCAATGGATATGGAGATCCTCAGCATCCTGCTCGCCACATGCAGAATGACAGCTAGCAATAGGGAAGAGGGTGCACAGTTCCCACACCCCAGCTCCCCATGGGAGCAGTGGGGGACCTCAGGCTGGGACAAATGGAATTATTTCCCCCTTAGCTCCTGGAAGGCTCAAGTGGTGTCCAGCCAGGTTCCCTCCTGCCCTCTCCATGCCCCCAGACCCACTGCAGGCAAGGAGTTCTTACTGGTGTAGAGGAGGCTGATGGGTGGGAAGGACGGCAGGTTTTGGCCTCTGACGGTCTTCTTCTCCTCGAAGCCACAGGGCAGGCCACTCAAGAAGTCTTTGCGCTGTTTGTTGAGGCCCAGCCACAAGTACATCTCCATCTTGGCCTGAACTGTCCAGCCAGCAGGTCCAAAGCCCCTCTTCCCAGGTAGCTGGGCACAAAGGACAGGAGAGTGTACATGGATATAGGGAAGGCCCTAGAGATGGACAGACCACCTCTTGCAGCATTCGGCTCCTTCTGGTGCATCACTGGTACCGTTGCCCCTTAAAACCAGGGACCCAGCCCTCAACGTTTTGGATCATGGCACTACTCTGGCTTGTGCATGATCTTCTTCCCACTGCTCTGGCTTCCTCTTTCTAAGCCAGCATCCTCTTTTGTGGCCAGCTGGATCAGATGTCTCTCGCCTTCCAACCATTTCTCACCTACCAGACTGGTTAAGATCAGTGGTTCACACTTCCTAGCAGCAGACTTCCCCCCCTACCAGTAGGGTACTGGTCTGCTTTGCCTAGTATTCAAGCCCCAGCAAAATTAGATTCGCAGCTCTCTCATCTTCATCTCCCATCCTCCCAGTCTGTCCTTCCTCCACCTCCCTCCTCTTGGCTGCAGTTCCCCCAAGACAGGCAGATCGGCACCTTGAGGAAGATGGTCTTCACTTTGGCGCAGTCCTTGCCCATCTCCTCATCCACAATGGAGTAGAGGATATCCTTGGAAGGGACGCGGGCGTAGGCAATGCGCTTGTTGTTGCTCATCATCCAGATGAAGATGTCGGGGATAGTGTGCTGGGGCTGTAAACACCAGCAAAGACCCCTGTCAGCGTCTCAGCTCCTTCTGGCCACTGAAGCACCGGCAGGGCTGGAGACCTTCTGAAGGCAAATGCAACGGATGCCGCAGGAGGTGGATGTACCTATGGCCACATTAGGGCCACTGAAATGGCTTTGAGCCTCCCACTGCAGAAGCTTGAGCTAAGCTCAGCAGGGTGAAGCCTCACAGGAAGGAGACTGGGATTTACATTTGTTCTAGTTAAAAAAAAAAATAAATTAATTTTGGATTAGAAGGCTAAAGATTTTCCTTCTCTCTTCATTCAGCGGCCACGGGGACTGTAGGGCAGGGGCCCGACCTTCATTCCTTACTATGGAAGAGGTTCCCTGCCTGGAGATGCCCCATCACACCCTGTAGCCTGGTTTATGTTGCGCTGCAGTGCCTCAAAGCCAAGGAAGGCCCTGCGGTAAGAAGGGGGATGCGGCCGAGGCTGGGAGCCTGCCGCGGGGAATGAGAACAGGAGGTGCAACCACGACAGCTCCCACGGCTGACCCAGTCCCAAGCTGTAAAAATATCTGGGGAATGGTGAGGTTTTCTGAAAGAAGGAAAAAGCGTTTTGCAGGTATTTGGGGAGTATTTGGGAAGTACTCCCTTTGGAAATGAGGTGAGCAACTCTGATATGTTGGGCTCTAATCGCTCACCCCTGAGTGGGAGTGAAGCAAGAGCGTGCCGCAGCCATAAAAATGGGATGGTTTGAGTTCTGCGGGAGGACGGGGCTTTATCCCCTGGCCCTTCCAGGAGCCGCTTACTTGAACCACTCCCCAGCTAGGATCAGGAACGGCTCCCACTGCACCGCCGTGTGGACATGTGCCACCTTCCGATGAGCGATCCCCCGGGGAACTGCATGGCCTTGTCACGGCTGAGGCTCCAGAAATGCCTTCAGCTCAGCTGCGAGAGGACCCAGCTCTGTCACTGCCTGGGAAGGGCTCTTAAATTTGTCTTAACACCAACCCAATCTGCCCCAGCAGCGCGCAGGCAAGCCTGGGAGGTGCGGGGCAGCGCGGAGACTTGGAGTGGCTCCTTTGGTAATGGGCGATGGGGAATGATTTGAAGTTGCGCCAGGGCAGGTTTAGGTTGGACATTAGGAAAAACTTCTTCACAGAAAGGGCTGTCAGGCTCTGGAATGGGCTGCCCAGGGAGGTGGTGGAGTCCCCATCCCTGGAGGTATTTAAAAGAAGGAGAGATGAGGTGCTTAGGGACAGGGTTTAGTGGTGGGATGGCAGGGTTAGGTTAAAGGTTGGACTCGATGATCTTCAAGGGCTTTTCCAACCTAGACGATTCCATGATTCTATGATTCTTGCACAAGACCTCGGCCACCAGGGACCTCTCCTGCCTACAGGGCTTGCAGAGAGGTCTCCATCCCCCCCGGGCATGCTCTGCCCCAGACAACACCCTCTCTCCTTGCAGAGGGACTCACCTCATCCGCCAGGAACCGGAGTTTCTGCAGGAAGTTTTGCACCAGCTTCAGCTTGTCTTTCATGGTGCTCTTCTTCACCTGCGACCGCAGAGCTGTGGCTTGCTGCCCCATGTTCTCCTGTGGTTAAAGGGCAGCCCAGGACATAGAATCATAGAATGGTTTAGGTTGGAAAAGACCTTTAAGATCATTAAGCCCAACCGTTAACCTAACCCTGCCATCCCATCACTAAACCACGTCCCTAAGCACCTCATCTATCCTTCTTTTAAGCATCACATCATTTTACATCACGTAAGCAAGAGCAGAACGGAGCACAGAGAAGGGAGCAGCCCCAAGCAGGTCCCCGGTGTTTGGGAGGGGGTGGTGAGGAGGCAGATGGCTTAATCCCACTGCCTGCGTCCTGGCAATGGTACTTCTGACACCCGCTCACCAGCCTTGGTGGGATGCAGGGAGGGCCCCTGGCAGGGCAGAGACATCTGCCCCAGCAGAAGGTACGCAGGACGAAGAGGTGTCAGCGGTGCTTACGGTGGCTTCAAGCCTGGTGTTAAGGATAATCTCCCCCCCTTCTGCTGACCCCGCTGTAATTCAGGGTTCAGAAAAGGGGACGTGGAGGCTTTTGCACGGGAAGTTGATCGCTCTGTAGGGTGCAGCCAAGGTGTCCTTGGCTGGATAGGCCAACCTGCTCCTTGTGCATCTCTTCTGCACCTCCAACCCCTTTGCAAGGAGCTGCGCTACCAGCCCCAAACGTCAAGGCTAGATCTACCCCTGGAGCAGCTCTGCTCCGCAAGGTTCCCCCAAATTTTGCCTTCCCAGTCACCTCAGCTGTTTGACAGCCATGCAGCTCCTCCGCTGTACTCCCGGATTTCCTTCCAGGGCAAAGCAGAGCGTGGCGGAGGGGAGGCAGGGGCATGGACCCAAGTGCCACCTAGGATCCATGCAAGACCCAAGTGCTCTTGAGCTCCTCTTTTCAAAATTAAACCCCAAACCCTCAATCCACAGAGACTGGAAACCAGCATGCCTGAGGACCAAAGCTCCCCATTGCATTGACAAGGTCCAGCCCTCCCTGCTCATGAATCCCCCTCCCCGCCTGGTTGAATCCCACTCACAAGCTCCCGCATGCAGGACTTGAGCCTCTCCCGGTCCAGCCTCGTGCGGGAAGAGTGGTGCTGGTCCTTGTCAGCCAACGTCACAAAGCGCCTGGTGGAAAAGGTCGGCAGTGTGAATCCCATGGGAGCCTGTGGGCTCTCCTCAAGGAGCCGTGGCCAGCTGGGAGGGCACGTCACCGGAGGGAAATGCCCTCCTCCCCCCTAGTCCGCAGCCAAGCGACCTGTTTGCACCCAACGTCGGTCGAGTGCCGTGCATGGGGTGTAGGTGCTGATCAGGCTTGTGGAGGCCACAAGATTGAGGCTTTCACCACTGGTTTGGGGTCTCTGGGGTGCAGATCTAAGCACCACCTCACCCATGCTCCAAGCTAGAGGGCAGCTGATACGGCGTTGTGCCAATGCGATGAAATGCTTGCCCATCATCCAATGGGTAAGGCAAGGTGGGCTTAGGCTCACAGCCATGCCCATAGCCTCGCAGGGAGCGGGGGTCTGCAGTGTGCCACCTCTGCCCATCTTTTACTCACAAGCACCCACTGCTCAGCTCCTCCAGGACCCCCCGGAGCCGGCGCTCCGGGTGCGGCTTCTCCGTCTTGATCATTTCCTGCACGTCATTGAGCCCTTCCTCCTGCAGCAGTGACGGGGAAAGCGGTGAGGGGACGGCGGGGCAGAGCCCCATGGTGGGGCAAGGTCCCCCTTCGAGGTCCAACCCCACACCGAGCAGCCCTGCGGGGGCTCCCAGAGGGAAATATCTGCTGCTTCTCCAGACCTGCTGGCCTCAGGGATGGCACCTATTTGGCTGTGGGGACCTGGCTCTGGGCAATGGGAATGGCTCCACCACCCACCATGAGACCAGGTGGCCAAGGTCCACACCATGGTGGCTGGACCTGCCGGCCTCTCCCTTTGCAGACCCTGCCAACATGGAGCTGTCGCGAAGGCTCTTTGGGAATTGTCTGAAACTATGAAAGGAGGCCCTGCCACACAAAGCACCTCTCCCCTGCAGTCCAGGGGGACAAAGCCTCCCTCCTCCGGCTCCCTTGGGTGGGGACGCCTGGGTCTGACCTACAGAAAACTCAACGAGCTCGTAGGATTTGGACATTCAAACTGTGGAGCATTTAGTGCTGGGAAACCTCCCCCTTTCAGGCAGAAGTTTGCTCGTGGGTCCTTGCACTCTTTGTCCCCGCTTCGTGACAAGCTGCAGAGGTGGAGCCTGGATGTGGCCCTTGCCAGCCCCGTGCCCCCAGCTGTCTCCCTCCCCAGCACCTACTGACCAGCTTGTCTGCAATCTTGTCCATGATGTTGGCATTATACAGCCGGCGGCGCTGGTCCTGCCACCAGCTCTTGATATAGATACAGGGCTTCTTCTCAAAGTAGGGCAGGTGGAAGTAGTTCCTGCAAGAGGAGGCAGAAGAGATGCTCCGTGGTGGGAAGGCTCCCGGCCAGGGACAGCCCCTGTCCCACACCTCTCTGGGGGAGGCAATGCTGCAGTGGGGAGGGGGGTGTATAGGAGGTCAGGCCTGGCAGAGAGGGGGCTGATGTGAATTGCGAGCTGAAGACCAGAGGTTCCATCTCTCCCAGCACCCTTCCCCAACGCCAGACCTGGGGTGGATGGACACAGTGCCCAGGGATTGCAAATTTGCCATCCCAGTCCTGCTGGCCCAGAGAGAAACCAGGGAAGCTCCCACTCCCGCAGACTCACCCATAGCCCAGCAGAGAGCAAACATCTCCCACGTGGCAGCAGCGTGAGCAGCAGTGGAAGGGAAACCAAAGCCTTAATACCCTTTCCTGAATGCTGGTGAGGGTCTCCTATAGCCCCCTGGCCTCCACAGCAGGCAGAGGTCTCTGCCCTTTGCAGAGCTGACAGTTTTACATAGGCTGGTGGGATGGAGTGGCAATAGTCACAGAATGGCGGGGGTTGGAAGGGACCCCTGGAGCTCCCCCAGTGCCACCCCCCTGCCCAAGCAGGCTCACCCAGAGCAGGGGGCACAGGACAGCGGCCAGGCGGGGGTTGAAGATCTCCAGAGAAGGAGACTCCACAGCCCCCCTGGGCAGCCTGGGCCAGGGCTCCATCACCCTCACAGTCAAGAAGTTCTTCCTCCCGTTCAACTGGAACCTCTTCTGCTTCAGGTTGTGCCCATGGCCCCTTGTCCTGGCGCTGGGCACCACTGGGAAGAGTCTGGCTTCGTCCTCATGGTACAGTTAAAAGGATGAGGCCGAGGAATGGGTTCATGCTTCTGGGATGCCTGAGCACTGGCTATGAGCTGGGACCCATCCACTGCAGGTCCTGCCACACACCTGGGATCACCCCTTGGTCAAAACCCAGCTTCAGCTCATCCTTCTGAAGCCAGAAGATGTCAGCAGAGCCCCACGGTTGGGCATGAGGCTCCCAGCACCCAAGGGCTGGAGACACCTGGGTGAAGAGCATGAGACCCAGGGCCCAGGGAACAGGCTCAGAAGCATTGGTGCTTCTCATCTCCCTCCGGCATCCACCTCGACAGAGCTGGCACACAAGCGAGGAAACCCCAGGGAAGACGCTTTTATCCGGAGTGCAAATACCCTCGATTCACTGTGGTTTGCTTCATTCCCCCGTTGAATTAAGCCAGCCAGTTAATTCTATTAACATCTATCAATTGGTACAACACAGTTAAAATCCCCTTTAAGCATTTCTCATCAGGTTAAATCCCATCAGCTTTCCCTAGTACCAGTCCTCCGTACTCCAATCCAGGCTGGGGCTGAAGCTCAGCCCACACATCTTTGTGCCGATCCCCTTCAGTTTGGGGCTTTCCGAACCCCACCAGAATCACACATGCAACAGCCTGGATTTCACCTGTATTTCAGGGTAACTGCTACCTGCACATCACGAAGCAATTCGTAAAGCAGACAAAAAAAAAAAATCATTGTTATTTTACAGCTGGAGGAGCCGAGGCAGAGAAAACAGAAGCGATTTGGTCTGATAACGGTCTGAAGTTACTACAGGGCAGGTTTAGGTTGGACATTAGGAAAAATTTCTTCACAGAAGAATGGAATGGGCTGCCCAGGGAGGTGGTCGAGTCCCTATCCCTGGAGGTATTTAAAAGAAGGATCGATGAGGTGCTGAGGGACAGGGTTTAGTGGTGGGATGGCAGGGTTAGGTTAAAGGTTGGACTCGGTCTTTTCCAGCCTAGGTGATTCTGTGGTTTGTCCACGGACAACTGCCCGCACCCCGACAGGGTAGGACCCAGTTTCTCCAGCCCTGGTTCTGTTCAACAGAGCGTGGCTGTCAATGATTGTAAGCAACAGGGACAGACAGACTGACCAAAACGCTGCCAGATGGAGAGGATTTTAAGTCTTTTACCCCAATCTCCTGCCTTAACACATTCTCAAGAACTTTTCCCAGCAGTGTTGGGGTTTTTTTGCATCCTTTCCCCGCCGCACATCTGGGACCTAGTCTAGCTTTTCAGACCCGAAGGGATGAAGAAATGCACCAACAGAAATTGCCTTCACTGCTGAAATCGATGCCTTATCTCTAGGTGGATTTTGCCCATCTCTGCATGGTGCCCATGATGGTTTTACATGCCCAGCACCTAGAGAGAGCAAAGCCCAGGCCCCTCCTCCCCGACATGCAGCACCAGGTTGCGCCACCCCAGGTGGCAGCGATCTGAGGGCAGGACCTGGTTTAGCCTGGTTTTCTGAATGTACAAAATGGGAGTAAACCTGTTTTTTCAGCAGCACCGGTGATTTTTTTGAATGCACCGGTTAACTTCATCCCTCTTTGCCACAGGGGAAGAGCACTAAAGGTATGGGATAGCCATGAGTTTTGGGTGCATATCTGGCCAGGCGGGTGAAGGATGATGTCCTTCATAGGGTAGCCTGGGAGGTGAATTCAGCCCTAACTGGCCATCAGAGAATCCACAGGAGTGCTCAGAGCCGTAAGGCATGGGGTGGATGTTCAGCTGGCAGGCTGTATCTAGGACGAGGTGTCCACACGTAGTATCTTATCTCCCTTTAGAGGGCACGGAGATCTGGTCCCCACTGCTGCTCCCGGGTCTGTTTGACTGAATGACTCCAGGCCCCGTGATGTACTGACTTCAGCTCTGACTTCATCCCCGCAAAGAGTGGGGGTTGCTCGGAGACCCAGCATGCGTGGGAACACCTACAGACCATGTCTGAACTGAGAGCCACATCTCCACGGCCAGGCAGGGACGCTTACCTGTCTGTGACCAAGGGCTTCACAGGTTGAGATGAGGAAACGGAGACCAGCTCTCCATCCTCACCACCTTCATCTTCACTTGAGTTCTGGAGCAGCTCAGACTCCTCCTCATCCCCATCCCCTCCCTCTTTCTTCCTCCGCTGGGTAGGTTTGGTCATGCCATCGATCTGGTTCCCATAGTTACCTCAGGAAAAAATGTGAAATAAAGTCACAGGGTTGTAACTCCCATTGGGCTCAATCTCTTGCCTTTAATTCATGTTGGGAAGAAGTCTTCTCTGCAGGAACCATGGGGACAGCAAAGTTCAACTCTCCAAAACCTTGCCTAGGAACCATAAACTAGTGCTAGGTGCCTGTCCTCTGCTCATGTTCCCTCTTGAGCCAGCAGGAACACACCCCCTCCCTTCGGTGGTCAGCCTCAGGAGGCACAAAGCCAGGGCAAGAGGGTGAGCAGCTCCACTGGCCACAGCATGCACACAGCTGATGATCTGGGGTCCCACGTAGCTTGTGCTGGCAAAGTAGCCATCACCTTCTCCCCAAACTGAGAGCCCTGTATGCTCTAGCATGTGTTAGCATGGAAAACAGGGAATAAACCCTGCTCTTGGCTTTGTATCCTGCATTCCCTGCCAACCGTGCTTCAAAACCACCCTTCCCAAAACCCAACCAACCTATTGTGACCTCGAAGTTGATGGGTTTGTCACCAATCTTCCTGTCGATCATGGTAGCTTCCAGGAAGGCTCCAAAGAGAAAGAACTCCTCCATCTTCCCTGTGCAGTTCTGCAGGAGAAATCCCAGGGAGCAGGGTTGAGGTCAGCCGGAGGGACACCTTGGAGGGCAGGTCCCCTTGGGCAGAGGGTGCATCACCCAGCACCTCTGAGCACCCTCACGGGCTTTTTGAAGGCGAGGTGCCACTGCTCAGGCTTTCGAGGGGACCATGAGGGTTTTCTCCCCCTCAGCCTGAGCCGTCTCTAAGCTCACTGCAGAGAGAGTTTAATTAAAGATTTTAGCCCAACTTTTAAATGTGTCGGCTTAACTGAGATCAGTCACCCCTTGCACGTGAGGGACTGCCTAAGGGACATTGGGGAATGCGAGCCTGCGTTCACTCACAAACTGAATTAACCAAACCACACCGAGCCTGGGTGCTCTTTCAGAACTGGAGTGGCTTTATTTCCAGGTGGCCTCATTTTCCCTGGAGGGGAATGAAAGCCACTTTGCTTCTGAAGGAGCAGCTTTCACACAGAGGCTGCGCTGCCATCGGGCTTCTCCATTTCCACTTCACACCCTTGGTTCATACGGATTGACGTATGCGGGCATCCCCGGGCAGGACAAGCCTGGATGTGCCTCTATGCAGAGCACGGGCAGCAGCCTGGTGGCCTCTACATGTCCAGACTAAAGCTGTGGGGCTCCTCTTGTCAGGAAACAGCCATTCAATTTCTCTGAGCAGTTTCACCTTGCCAGAATTGGTTTGAAAATAGATTAGATTCTTGGCTTCTGTTTGAAACCCATCTTCAGGATAGGAGTGAGACAGCTGGCATTAGGAGATGGCTCTCTTCGTCCTTGCCTAACTCCCAACTGGAGGAACATCTCAAAGCTTAGGATCCTCCCTCACTCAGATATTCCTTCTGCCCAGCACTCTTAAGAGAGGTGAGCAGCTGAATGATCATAAAAAATCATGAAATCCTTGCAAGATTTGCTCTCATTGCGCCAGGGAATCCAGAACACTTAGGATAACGCTAAATGAAAACCTCGGTTTGTGAGACCAAAGATAAAAAAAACCCCAAGAGTCCTAAGACCCAAGACTCTCCACTGGCAGCTGTAGGGTTAGGGGTGACTTACGTCAGCAATTGATGTGGCCTGCTCAACTTGCACCTCGGTGGAGCTGTTGATCTCCGGGTTGGTGGTGTCCAAGATCTCTACAGCAAGACTCATCAAAAGCCTGGCCCGGAAGGAGACGCCTTCACCCAGACCCTCGTTCAGCTCTTGGTGCTCGTCCATCAGGGTGTAGTTCCGAGTGGAGCCATACATGTTCACCCATGTGGGGCCGAAGGTGGGCAGGAAGCCTGCAGTAGGTCGGACATGCTTGTCGGGAAGGGGATGTGCAAGGAGGAGGGCATGTCTTTCCCTCAGGATACAAACTCACTCACGGATTGGCCTCCCTTTGGTCTGGGTATGGTGATGCAGGCTTGAATATGCATGTGTGTGGGCATGGAGTCGCACGATTGCAAACCATACATGGGGACAGTTTTGCAGTGGGGCAGTGATGGGGATGGTGCAGTGCACCGCTCCAAAGACAGACGCGAGTCTCCCATTGGGCAAGTTACCCAATGTGAGAGTCAAGTCACCCCTTTCTAGAGCCATCTTTGGTTTCACATTGGTCCTGCCCATGTCTGCTGGTGTGTTCATGTGTGCATGACTGGGGGAATCTGTCAGAGATTCATCTGTTCCCGGCAATGAATTTTTTTTTCTTGGGTGTCTTTGCTTTCAGGTAGACTGGAGGCTTGTGATGGGGCTTGGTTTTCAAAAAGTGCACATCCAGTGGCCTCAGAAGACCACTGCGGTACATCGAGGTCCCTCCGGCTGGGCACCAAGTCGCAGCTGTCTCCAGGGGTGGGGGAGGACCCTAGGCTATTTTGCTAACTCTCTGCCAAAGGGATGCCTCTCTACTGTGAAGGTAGCGCAGCCTGCCCCCCGCCTCAGCTTTACCTTTGTCTCCTTCGTTAGAGATCTTCCGCAAATCAATGAAATGAGTACCAATGGCCACATCATTGACTTTGTCCGAGTCTCGGATCTGGATCTTTATCCGCTTGCACAGTGGGGGGAACATTTCTGTGAAGACTATTTGCTCATTCCAGAGAGGCTCATAGCTGCTTTTTTGTATGGATGTCTTCCCCTGCCGAGTGGGAGGAGACAGATGCTTGACAAGGGTTTGAGCTCCCAAGCCATCCCTCACAACCTGAACTGCTCCCTTGCTAATGACCGCTGAAACACGCGTTCTGCCTTGTGACTCTCCTCTCCTGCGTGACAAGCTCCTTTCCTCGGCTGGAAAGTGCTGCAAACCCATCACAGTTTGCACAAGAGAGGGGGAACCTAGCAAACGAGGTGCCTTTGCCCATCTCAGCATCTACACGCCAGGACAACTGAGATCATCTCTGGCTACCTGCACAACAGCTGGTCCTGCTCGTGTTACCTCCCAGGGTCACCCTGGTACCGCACGCAGCTTGCTCACCTTCTGCCCTGCAAAGACCACCTGCACGTAGGGGTCTACCAGGTCCTTGTTCTCCCCAATAAGTGCCTTTTTCACATTGGCCATGATGCTGGTGTTCATACGGGGCAGTCCCTCTGCTCGATAGATCTTGATGTAGAAACGAGCCCACTGCCTCTCTGGAGGGACCCCATCCGGGAGGAGGAGGTTCCTGCAACATCAACAGATGAGGTTGGGAGGTTTACCAGAAGAGGCTTACCAAAGAGGAAGAAGCTGCCCCACTTTCTGAGCTCTGCGGAGGTGGAAGGATGACCACTTCTGCAGCTGTAGACTTCATTGTTGTCCTATTTCTGCCCATCCTCCTGTTCTGGGGAGGGGAGTGGTGGTTTTGTAAGCAAAAACTTAGAGGAGCCCCTTGAGGTGCTCCTGGGACAATTCCACTAAAGCTATATAATCATTATCATCAGTGGAGTCTAGAGGACAATTAAACTCAGCCTAATTCCGCACTGGTGAGGCCTCACCTCGAATACTGTGTTCAGTTTTGGGCCCCTCACTACAAGAAAGACGTTGCGTTGCTGGAGTGTGTCCAGGGGAGAGCCACAAAGCTGGTGAGGGGTTTGGAGCACAAGGCTTACGAGGAGCAGCTGGGGGAGCTGGGGGGGTTCAGCCGGGGGCCCCAGCCCACGGGGGGGGCCGGGGGGCTCAGGCTCTGCTCCCAGGGAAGGGGCGATGGGATGAGGGGCACCGGCCTCAAGTTGTGCCAGGGCAGGGTGAGGTTGGCCCTGGGGAACAATTCCTTCCCCCAAGGGCTGTCAGGCACTGGAAGGGGCTGCCCAGGGAAGGGGTTGAGTCCCCATCCCTGGGGAGATTTAAAAGCTGGGCAGAGGCGGTGCTGAGGGCCAGGGTTTGGGGGTGGGATGGCAGGGGTAGGGGAAGGGTTGGGCTGGGGGAGCTGAAAGGGCTTTCCCAACCCAAACCGTTCCGGGATTCTACTTTAGACACCTAAAGCAGGCCAGATGAAGGGGATGTCAGAAGAGCCTTTTTTCTTTATCAGCGCACAAGGGGAGCTGGGGTGATTATTCTGGGGGGAGACTTGAACTCCACCAAGTCGGTTTTCTTGGCATATTTGGCTTTCCTCTTCTGGGGGAAGAAATGAGAGCCATGGGGGATGCTGCGAACAAAGCAATTTCTAGAGGAATTGCTGGAGTTGTCCATGAAAAAGTGGGATAATATCACCACTACAGCATAGGGCGATAACCCAAAATAGTTCAGGTGGTGCCTTGAGCCCCCGGGTCCCCAGCAAGTCAAGAGAGCTGCACTGGTATTTTGCTACTAGTCTGGTTTTCTGAGAAGCTGAGAGGTAGACGTGAAAGCCTGTGGTTGCACTTGGAGATATTTAATTAGCCTGAAATGTTTCGGGGCTGGAACTAGGTTTTAAACTCTCCTGATTTTTCTTCCATGGCCTTTTAGATGCTCTGGGGGGTCAAGGAGCTCACCCACACAGCCTGGGAAACCTCATCCAGACCTCCCTGCTCTGCCCTGGCCGTGAGTGATGAGACCCTATCGCATCCCATCCCATCCTATCCCATCCCAACCCATCCCATCAACAACAGGAGCATTAGGTGAACAGTGGGGACATCAGGTTGGTTGACAACAGGCTGGCGTTGGCATAGAGAACTCAACAGCCAGCAGATGGTCTGACCTGATGGAAATGACTGGTCTGTACTTGGTATGACCTGGATTTGCACCGGTAATCTCCCACATGTTCTCTCTTTTCAGCAACTTGTTTGGTCCCTCTGCTTTCATTGCACATGGTAAGTATGGGCACGCGAAAGGCTATCGGACTCATCCAGAAGGGATGCTGTCCTCATTGCACAGTCCAAGGTGAAAGGGAAGAAAAGTCATCCCCAAGCAAGGCTGGCTCTGCAGATCCTTACCCTTCAATATCGTCCTCGTCTGTCTCATTGGCTTTGTGTGGCGTCTTGATGTTGTCCCCTTTCCCCACCACGGCGATGTCGCACTTCAGGTAACCTTTCAGCCCGGCAGTGAGATCCTCGGGGTCAGAAAGGATGGCCCATTTGTGGTAAAACTGGTGCTCTGGAAGCCAGGGGACAAGACAGTCATTTATTAGAATGAGACACAGCAATTACCGCGAGGACTGGAAATGCAGGAGACATCTTCAGGTGTGAGGAATTCAGACAGAACTCCCTGAAAAATTCATTAGGAAGATGTGTCTCACGTTGGAGACGGAGAAGCAATGGGATGAACTGTCTGAAGGGGGGTGGAGTCTCCATCACACGATGTCCCCATCCCTGGAGGTATTCACCATTCCTGTAGGGATTTAAAAACTGGGCAGATGAGGTGCTTAGGGCCAGGGTTTAGCGGTGGGATGGCAGGGGTAAGGGAATGGTTGGACTTGATGATCTTAAAGGGCTTTTCCAACATAAACCATTCTATGCTTTTAAGTCTTTAAGGTCTCAGGTCCCTTTTGGATGGTGTTAGAAAGACTTCACCTTTCTGTGGAGCAGGGGACCAGACTGGATGCTTCCTCAAGGTTCCCCCAGCATCATCTGCTGAGCCCCCCTGAAGCACAGACTTTGGAGGCTTCATTTACATCTTGGCTTGCAGGCTTATTTCTAGAGGCAGAGTGCAGCAAGAGGCGTGACAGAGGAGCAAGGAAACAACCCCGCAGTGATTTTGGAGCGATCTTTTCCGAAGGTGTGTTGTGTGTTCAGCTCTGGCACGCTGTGAGCTCCAGGCCCTCAAAGGGGCATTGCTGTTCAGTGAGAAACACGACAGCAGCTCTAATCAACCTCTCTTCCATTGCCCACCAGGCATCTTCATTTCTAGGTTTAAATGCCAGCCGCAGAGGGCAAGACCCATCCCATGACCTTCAGCTATCTGGAAGGTCAACATCTTGCCTAAGCAAGCTGCCTTGGGCCTCCTTCCTCAGCAGGTCAGTGATAGAGCCTAGCACACTCAGAGGGCATCTCAGCCTCTGGCTCCAACACCTTGTTTCAGGGTGGGATGTACAACCATCTTTGGAGGTGCTGAGCACTCTCTCCTGACTGCAGAGGGAGCCCAGGTGACTTGCTTATGTCCAGGGTACTAAAGTGAAGTTAGATAAGCATCACCCCAGGAAACTGGCACCTGCCCGGCTACCCGACAAGGACATTTATTCAATGGTGCTGGTAGGCACGTAGGACTGGTTGCAACCAGCTTTTACATACCGGGCTGAGTATAAACAGTTCCAACGTCCATCTTGAAGGAGCCTACTAAAGTCCCACTGCGCAGGAGGTTTTTTGAGTGGATCACCTGGAAATGGAGAGAGGAAAACATGTCAGACTTTTTGTTTTCCAAGCCCTGGGAGCCGTAAGGCTCTTCCCAGAGGTGCTCGGTGTCAGATGGGAAAGCAGCTGATGCATTGTCCTTGGTCTGTGCAGGACCTTCGTCTGTATAAGGACACTACGAGGCATGGTGGGGTCGGCAGCTCTTGCTTAGCAGTCTTGCAAGCATGTGTGTGCTTATATTAAAGAGGAAAAAAAATGCCAAGAAATTAATCTTTGAAACAAGATGTAGTTTTCCAGCCACTATGGTGACAAACACTGGGACATTTACCTGAAGGCAGGGTCTTTAGGATGCTTGAAATCTATGGTCTAATTCCCTTTGCGGGAGAAATTGCACAGCCGGTCTGTGCAAGGATAGATATAGATGCTCCTAAATAGCGTGCTTTGGTCAGTGAATGTGCAAAGCTCGTTCATCGCCCTCCTCCGCGGCTGCGGGGAGGGCTGCAGACCCCGCTTTGCTCTCAGCATCTGCAGTCCTGAATTTCCACAATAGCTCTGCCAGTCTCATGCCTCAGGAAATCCTCTGGCAGGCTCGGGAAGGTCTTGCTTCTCCCCAAGCCTGAACACATCCCGAGGCAGGTTTAATCCAGAGATCAGCCATGGAGGGAGATAGCAAATCATAGAATTACAGAATCCCAGGTTGGAAGGGACCTCAAGGACCATTTGGTCCAACGTTTCCAGGCAAGAGGACAGTCCAAGACCAGGTTGGATGGGGCTGTGAGCAACCTGATCTAGTTAGCAGTGTCCCTGCTCACTGCAGGGGGGTTGGACTAGATGACCCCTAGGGGTCCCTTCCAACCCAAAACATTCTATGATTCTATGGTTCTAGACAAGATGGCCCAGCACCCTGTCCAGCTGAGCCTTGACAGTGTCCAATGTGGCAGAGTCAACCCCCTCCCCTGGGGAGATTATCCCAATGGGTGACTGTGCTCATGGGGAAAAATTTCCCTCTCCTGTCCAATGGGAATCTCCCCAAAAGCAACTTGTGTCCGTGCCCCCTTGTCCTCTCCATGGGACTCCTTGTGACAAGAGAGTCTCCATCTTCCTTGTAGCCACCCCTTAGGTACTGGGACGTGGGGATGAGATCCCCTCTGAGCCTCCTTTGCTCCAGGCTGAACAAACCCAGCTCTCCCAGCCCATCCCCATCCGGCTGAGAGAGGCTTCCCAGCCCTTGGGTCACCTTGGTGACCCTCCTCTGGAACCCCTCCAGCCTGCCCACAGCTATTTTGTATAGAATGCAGGAGCTGAGCTGTGTGGCCCCAGCAATGAAGGTCAGCAACAGAAAGAGGGACTGGGGGTCTGCAAAAGAGGTGAGGCTCGTAGGACCGAACACCTCGGCTCCTGTTGGGGGGGGTCCTCGTGACAAGGACCTTATACCCATCCCCAGTGCATAGGCAAAATGGGCTGGTTTCTTCCAAAGCCCCGTGGAAAGGACAATGCAACCATGCTCACTTACTGACAGCTTGATGATCTTGTCGAACATGACATCTGGGGGGACGTGGAAATCAAAGACGAAGTACTGAAAGGGAAAGAGCAGTTGTGAAGGCTGGAGAGCTGGGATGGGTCCTTTTGGACTGAAAGACAGTAAGTATTACAGTGTGTGCTCCTGCTGGAGGAGCTGTGACTGCCTGGAGGAGCATCCTGGAGCACACGTCATGGCAGGGACGGATCCATGTGAGCCCCGACACTGCCAACATTTGCAGTCTGAGGAACTAGAAGGAAGCCCTAACTTCTTGGAAAAACTGAGAGTGATTTAGCACAGATCAGGTGAGGGCACTTTTTCCCATTTTGCAAAATACCAGAGGGCAAAGGCTTTGTTTCTCCTTCTGCATGGTTTGAGATTTCACCTTATTCTGACAAGAGGTGACAGAACAAAAAAAAAAAAAAAGAAAAAACCCAAATGACAAGAAATTACATTTAACTGATGAACGGCAACGTAGACTGCGAGGAGTGGGTAGCTGTGAGCATCACCGGAGAACAGACCCACCTCATTGTAGTAAGGGCAATTGGTCGACTCCTTCATGGACGTGTATTTCTTTTCCTCTCCAACCTCCACGCAGACCACAGGGTCCATGTTGAGCCCAACCAACTGCCGGGCCTCAATGATGGTGATGCTGACCTGGGGAGAGGGATTCGTGCACCTTCACCTCCTGAGAGCAGCACCGATGCCGCCCGCTGCCTTAACCCCTGTCTCCACACCTCTTGGTTTTGAGGCATTTTCAGTGCAATGGTGGCAGCTCTGAGGTCCTGCTGGTCACACTGAAGACACCGGGCTGCTCAGAGAAGCCTGAGCAAGCTGCAACGCAGTGTGGGATGCAGGAGACTTTGGGCATCCCTGTGCTTCAGCCTCAGAGCATGGGTGGCTTTGCGTGAGGTGTAAAGTCAAATGGATTTAGCTAAGCTATAGGAGTGGAGGTATATAGAATCATGGAATTGTTTAGGTTGGAAAAGACCTTTAAGGTCATCAAGTCCAGTTGTTACCCTAACCATGCCATATATATATATATATATATGCTTGCTAAATAACTTGAGACCGCAGCTGACTCCTCTTGCTTCTGCTAGAAAACACACAGGGTTGTCGTTGGACTTGGTGATCATTGCAGGTCCCTTCCAACTGAAATATTCTATTCCACTCTATTCTGCTCTACTCTTTATTATTCCTGGAGTATTCCCCACCATTTCCTGGTCCAACCCTCTTATATGCGTGCACATACACATGCCATTTTATTTAAACTATGTGGCATATGAAAAATAAACTGCTTTCAATAGAATATGAGCAAGTCATCCGTATGAAACACTTCACAGAATCCCAGGATGGCCGGGGCTGGCAGGGCCCTCCGGAGCTCACCCAGTCCCACCCCCCCGCTCAAGCAGGCTCACCCAGAGCAGGGGGCACAGGACTTCATCCAGGCAGGCTTTGAATATCTCCAGAGAAGGAGACTCCACAGCCCCCCTGGGCAGCCTGGGACAGGGCCCCATCACCCTCACAGTCAACAAGTTCTTCCTCCCGTTCAACTGGAACCTCTTCTGCTTCAGGTTGCGCCCATGGCCCCTTGGCCTGGCGCTGGGCACCACTGGGAAGAGTCTGGCTGCGTCCTCGTGACCCCCACCCTTGAGATATTTGTAGGTGGTGATGAGATCCCCTCTCAGCCTTCTCTTCTCCAGGCTCAACAAGCCCAGCTCCCTCAGCCTTTCCTCCTAGGGGAGATGCTCCAGTCCCCCCATCATCCTTGTTGCCCTCCTCTGGACTCTCTCCAGGAGTTTCTCATCCTTCTTGAGCTGGGGAGCCCAGAACTGGACCCAGAGCTCCAGATGGGGTCTCAGCAGGGCAGAGTAGAGGGGGGCACAACCTCCGTCCTGCATGTATTTATGATGCAGAAGTCTGTCTTTCACAGGTCAATCCACCTTGTGACATTAAATTAATATCAGGTGTTTAGATCGTACCTAAATTCCTTCTGTGCAATATTAAATTCCTGTTAGGAATTCCTACTTGGGTTATACCTAAATTTCTTAATTTAACAGAAACCCATAAGGTGTAATTTCATGTAGGTACCAAACCTTTTCAGTTCCCAGCAGCCATTTTTGGAGTCATCTCTTTAAAATCTATCACCAGCTGGTGATGGGACGTGCGGCCTCCAGGGTTCCAGGCGCAGTGAATTTGGGTATCATTTAAAACTACTACTTTAAAATAATGTGAGCTCTCAGCCTGGCTCCCTTGAAGCCCAAGAGCTGAGCTGACCTACACTGCCTTTACACATGCCTTCTCTAGCGACTGTTAATTAGTTTTATGTAACTTGGACTCGGCTTTATCTTAAATCATAGAATAATGAAAACCAGAAATCTATTAAAAATTAAACTATTAACTTGGTGGGTAAATTGGGGGAAATTTCATTTTGGTAATGTACCAAGAGGCTTGACTTCCAACAGATCTCTTTAAAAGCGGCTCAGATTCTAGTAAAAGGATAAGAAAAAAAGAAGTCCCCCTCCAGCAGTTGCTGGGATGCTGCGATAACTTAAGCTGAAATATTCTGTTTGGTTCTGAAGTGCTCCTAGAAGGTGGTGATAAGGGGTAGGTGAGGAAGGGGGCAAGGCTGCCCCATGGTGTTCGTCAGGGCATGAACTGACCTCGCGGAGAGGAGCCGGGGGGCAAACGCCACCTCCGATCCCACACCCGGCGCCGCAGTGGCTCGGGGAACCTGGCTCAGGTTTGCCCCTCACGTGCAGCGTGGCGAGGAGCATCCCCGTCGCCTTCGGGGGGGACCTGGAGCCAGGGTTAGCTCTGCTCCGAGACCTCCCCTCCACCCCTGCCCTGCCCCACGCCAGCTCCTGGGGGTGGCTTTGCTGGGCACCGTCCTTCATTAGCACTTGGTCCCTTCCTCCCATCCCTTCTGCCACAGACCGAGGCAGCACCTTGAGGTTTCCCAGGGACAGGGCCTGGAAGATCAAGTCCTTTCCTCTTAGTTCTCAGATGTTCCACAAAAGCCAGCTGCCAAAGGAGAGCAGACGTACGGAGGTCGGCCAGGCACGTGCCTTCTTCATGGACCAGCCCAGTGCTGCAAAGCCTGCTACACCCCAGAAATGAGCCATTCCCCACTGACACCCGCCTTGTCATCCTCCTGTTTGCACTGGCCAAATAACTGGACCTTGCGTTCCATCTGCCTCTCTGTTGTAATTTGTTTTGTGCCTTCCCCCTCCTCTTTATCTTCTTTACGTTCCCCCCCCCCCCCCAAACCAAGCGCACTCATTCCCTGCAAGCCTCACAGTCTGCTCTGCAGCGGATGCCACAAATGTTCTGTGATAAATCTCCAACAAAAATCATTATTCGCATTGTTCTGAGAGATCCCCAGGAATGTGTTGCTGCGCTGAGAGGCGAGGACATAAACCCAGCTTGCTGCTGAACCAGCACGACTTGGTGAAAATGAGAAGAGCCAATTTACAAATCACGCTGGCCCCAAATTCGTAAAAGAAACGGCAGCAGCATGGATCATCGGAGCCCTGGAATGCTGAATGTCTGGTTCTTCTAACTCTAGATAAAGAGGCAGGACCAGAGCAGTGCTGAGCAGGACAAGGGCAGCCATGGACCAGCCCAGCCAAGGAAATCCAGCGGGCAACCGGCTGCCAGCCAGGGCTCACCAGTCTTGAGCACTGACCAGCACATGGAAAGCTCTGGGGGAGTAAGAGGAGTGTACTGGGGACAGCCCGCTTCAGTCACAGGTTAATCTGGGCTTCGTACAATGGAGAGCAAGACCAGTTCATGACTTCATCTCCAGCTCATAGAATCACAGAATCACAGAATGTTTTGGGTGAGAAGGGACCCCTAGAGCCCACCCAGCCCAACCCCCCTGCAGGAGCAGGGACACCTTGAACCACATCAGGTTGCTCACAGCCCCGGCCAACCTGGCCTGGAATGTTCCCAGGGATGGGGCCTCCACCCCCTCTCGGGGCAACCCCTGCCAGGGTTTCACCACCCTCATTGTAAAGAATTTCTTCCTTAGATCCAGTCTAAACCTCCCCTGATTCAGTTTAAAGCCATCCCCCCTTGTCCTGTCACAGCTGGCCCTACTCGACCATTTAAATGCCAGCTCTTGGGAAGCCATGCTTTGGGAGCGTGGTGTGTTGAAACTCCGCACGAACTTATCATGGAATCGTTTAGGTTGGAAAAGACCTTTGAGATCACCAAGTCCAACCATTGTTCCCTGCAAAATGGTGTGTGTGTCCCCCCACCCCCTGGGTTGTGACCCCCCCATGAGCTGAGGTTGGGGGCACAACGGTGTCACCTACCTGGTAATCCATGGGCCTCCCAGCGCTTGGCTCCATTTTGATGTCTGGCTTGGACCTTTGGAGGGGCAGAAGAAACCCTGAGTCAAAGTGCCGAGGGCTGCGCTGCAAGCCCCGCCGAGCCCCCACTCTCTCTGAATCCGGGGAACATAACCCCTGGGGGCTGAGAACCACCACCGGACATGGGTGCTCTTTGCAGCAGGCCAGGCATTTCCAAAAAAGCCACTGGCTGCATGGGGCAATGTGATTTCCAGCATGCCCCGACTCGGGGGCCATGCAGCTGTGGGTTGTCTGCCAGCGTGCCCTCGCCTCCCAGCGAGCCCCCCTCACCTCTTATTCGAGACATTGGTGGTGACGGCTGTGACAGAGGCCAGGGAGATGGTGTCTGGCTCCAGTCCACAACCCTGCCTCATGGCTTTTCGGTCCAGGTCTTCTGTCTCCAAAACAGCAGGTTCGTCTGCATAAAGGAGACAAAAGAACGTCTCTGATTGCTTCCACTCACTGAATAATTAAAGGCGAAGAGAAAAGGTAATCAATACACCCTGACAATACCTGACAATACCAAGAGCAGCTGTCACCAGGTCAGGACACAGGCGACTTGGTCTAAAAAGGGATTAAAAAACGAGGCACGGCCTCCTGTGACACGTCATCCCACCTGGGCAGCACGCCTGTACCCGCTTTTGTGAAGGCAAAATGAAAACTAAAAATGCCAAGCCCTCCAGACTTCAAGGGGCAAAAGAGCGTTTGAATCATGAAATCGTCTAGGTTGGAAGAGACCTTTAAGATCATCAAGTCAAGCGTTGGAACTCTACCAGAGGAGCCGTTGCAAAGACAGCCAACCGCCTGGCTTGAGGGTAGAGAGGTCTGAAAAAACAGGAGAAAGGGGCCATTTCCCAAGGATTAAAATGGCTGCAGGGAAGAGTCAAGACCCCAGACCCCACCAGCACCAAGACAGACCTGTGTTGTCCACCAGCCTGTATTTCTGTTGGAAGAAGCTGCTGAGATATTCCTCTCCTGCGCACAACCTGTGTGCACGTCGTGCCTGCCCCTCCTGCCTTTGGTCTGGTCACGAAATGACCACAAAGCAGCAATGATTTCTTTTTTTTCTGTTGGGCCAAATCCACCAGTATAGCTGTTGGGTCACTGGTTTGCTTTGGAGACACAGCCATACACATCCACACGTACAGCACAGATGCTGCTCTGGGAAACGGGTCCCCTGGCTCTTTACTAACCTAGGGAGGCTCCAGGGGATCTGCATGCTCCAGGAGACCAGAAACCTGGTTCTTCACCACAGCCTGGCCTGGTTTTGTGAGATAACATGGGTTTCAGCTGAAGCGAGGGAGGTCTAGGCTAGGTGTTAAAAGCTCTCCATGGGGGTGGAGGTGAGACACGCTGCTGCAGGTTGAGTGGGGAAGACCTCAACTCAACTGGGAGTTATTGAGATAGAGTCACGCCAGGTGGGAAGGACCTCAGGGTAGGTGGGCAGATTCCCAACCTGCCAGCTTGGTTTTTGGTGATTCAGTGGGTTGGTCGGACCCCAACAGGACCATCAGTTGCCATGGTAGGAAAGCAGACCATGGCACGAGAAGGATGCTGGCTTGGCCAACAGGTGGAGGGTGCAGCATCCACCCTGTCCCATCACCAGCTGGTGGACCAAAGGTAGGAATCACAACCGGGACGGCACTGAGGCTGAGAGGGGAGCCCGGTGTTAGGAGAGCAGAGCCCTGGTGAGGTGTGTGGAAGCCAGAGGCACCTGGGAAGGTGAAAGCAGCAGCCCCACGGCTGAGCAGCACCGACTGCACCACATGATATAGCAGCTGCATTGAAACCGTTCCCTGCCCACGGGTAAATCCCCATCTCTGAAGGACTCTACTATCTGCTAGCACAGCCTTTGCACCCCAGCTGCCTTCTCCAGGGTCTTGCGTGAAGCTTTAACCATGAGATGAACCCGGAGGAGGCTGAGGGGAGCCCTCATCGCTCCCTACAACTGCCTGAGAGGAAGGGGGGAGCCGGGGGGGTCGGGCTCTGCTCCCAGGGAAGGGGCGATGGGACGAGGGGCACCGGCCTCAAGTTGTGCCAGGGCAGGGTGAGGTTGGCCCTGGGGAACAATTCCTTCCCCAAAGGGCTGTCAGGGGCTGGAAGGGGCTGCCCAGGGAAGGGGTCGAGTCCCCAGCCCTGGGGGGATTGAACAGCCGGGCAGAGGTGGTGCTGAGGGCCAGGGTTTGGGGGTGGGATGGCAGGGGTAGGGGAAGGGTTGGGCTGGGGGAGCTTCAAGGGCTTTCCCAACCCAAACCAGTCTGGGATTCTATGGGGAGAGGCCACCCAGGTTTTGATGCCTTCCCACAGGCTGCCAATCCCTCTACCTACCCTGGTGTCCCAGGCCAAATTCCCCTTTTTCCATCCTCAAACCTGGCTGAAAAACAGTGGGGATTTGCCCAGGAACACTGCCTAAAGCAGCGCTTTGCCCTTGCCCACAAACACGCATTCCCCCATTTCTTTGCCATGGAAACCCAACCCTTTGGTCAGGAATGGAAACAACAACGAATTTCCGACTGCTGACCCTCCAGAGAGGCATCCGATTTCAGCGGTGCTGAGCCAGGGGACAGGCTGCCACACAGGAGCTGAGCCCTTCGTCACGCTGCTGCTACACCGTGCACCCAGCAAGGTGCATGGGCTAAATCCTGCTTTGCATCATCACATTTGCAAATCATCCCTGAAACCACGCTGGAAGCTGCCCGCGTGACTCCTGGGTTCTGCTACAGTCGCACAAGGTGGGCGATACCTGGCCAAGCCTTCAGTGGGAGCCTCGCTCCATCAGTTCCCACTTCCCATTTCCCCATGCAGCTCCACTCCCCAGCACCCCATGCCCCCTCTCTAACCCCCAAGGTACCGACCGGCTGTGCCTGACGTGAGCCACTTTGGGGATGGACTTGTTAGCAGGGCCTGCAGCGCCAGGACAAGGGCTGATGGCTTTGAACTGAAAGAGGGGAGATCCAGGCAGGATAGGAGGGGGAAATTGTTTGTGCTGAGCCGGGGGAGACCCTGGCCCAGGTTGCCCAGAGCGGTGGTGGCTGCCCCATCCCTGGGAACATTCCAGGTCAGGTTGGACGGGGCTGGGAGCAACCGGCTCTGGTTGGAGATGTCCCTGCTGATGGCAGGGGTTGGGCTGGGTGAGCTGGAACACTCCCTTCCCACCCAAACCGCCCTGTGATTCCATGGGCTCTCTCAGGTGCTTTCCTGGGACACGGAGGACAGCCAAAAAGCAGCACAGGAGCAGGGAACAACCTCCTCCTGGGAACAATGTACCTTGTTTCCGATGGTCATCCTTCGATGGACGCGTCTTGCCGAGCTTCATGGCTGAAAAAACTCCTTTCCCGGCTCTGGAAGAAGAGAGTGACAAAAAACCCCAACCACCAATTACTGCATTTCTGGTGCTGTTCTCAGGGGCCTGGGGGGGGACAGGAGCCTTTCATGGCTCAGAAGCAAGAGAAGAGCTATCGGCTGAAAGACCAAGCTGGGCAGAACGAGGGTCGCAGCAAAACGTGCTGCCGTGGAGGCTTGGGTCTCTTTTTTTGTTGTTTTTTTTTTTTTTTTTTCCCCCAGGGAATGCCTCACCTTGGGATAACGCACAAGGCTGGAGTGCAGCATAGGCATCCAACAGAATCCCAGACTGGCAGGGCCCTCGGGAGCTCACCCAGTGCCACCCCCTTGCTCAAGCAGGCTCACCCAGAGCAGGGGGCACAGGACAGTGTCCAGGCGGGGGTTGAAGATCTCCAGAGAAGGAGACTCCACAGCCCCCCTGGGCAGCCTGGGACAGGGCTCCATCACCCTCACAGTCAACAAGTTCTTCCTCCCGTTCAACTGGAACCTCTTCGGTTTCAGGTTGTGCCCATGGCCCCTTGGCCTGGCGCTGGGCACCACTGCGAAGAGTCTGGCTGCGTCCTCGTGACCCCCACCCTTGAGATATTTGTAGGTGGTGATGAGATCCCCTCTCAGCCTTCTCTTCTCCAGGCTCAACAAGCCCAGCTCCCTCAGCCTTTCCTCGTAGGGGAGATGCTCCAGTCTCCCCATCATCCTTGTTGCCCTCCCCTGGACTCTCTCCAGGAGTTCCTCATCCTCCTTGAACAATGAACTCTTCCCACCCCCCCCACCGCCTCCCATCTCTGCTGCTCGCCCCTGCTGCGCAGATGCCCCATCTCTCCCCACCCCTTTCTGCAATTGCTCCCCAGCTACCTAAAACCATTTGCTAAAAATTAAAACACCCAACCACCTCCCCCAGCGTCTTGCTAGGAAAAATCAATGACCTCTTTGGCCAGAGCGGCAGCGAACCTGCACAGACCCCAAGTTTTTCCAGCCTTCTGCTGCAGCCGTGCGTTTTTTCCCCTTCCAGCACCGTCAACGCCAGCACAGGCTCAGCCTTCGCTCCCCACCCGCAATCTGGGCTGGGGTCAAGGTTCCCTTGGGGCAGTTTGGGCTGGACGGGCTGATAAAACAACCATTGGCAAAGGGCTGGCCAGTGGCTTTCTAAAAAGACCCATCATTTCAAGGCAGGTTGAAGAAGCAGAACTTCCAGCTCCAAAGGCTTCGGTGGGGCGAGGGCTGGTTACACCAGCTCCAATGCCAGCCTGTGCAACCACAGGCACTTTGAGAGTCCGGACTCCTATGTGACTTCAACACACAGGTACAGCACGTATATAGAAATACAGCACGTATAGGTAGTCAAACCCTGGCAGGGGTTGCCCCGAGAGGGGGTGGAGGCCCCATCCCTGGGACCATTCCAGGCCAGGTTGGCCGGGGCTGTGAGCAACCTGATGTGGTTCAAGGTGTCCCTGCTCCTGCAGGGGGGTTGGGCTGGGTGACGTCTGGGGGTCCCTTCCCACCCAAAACATTCTAGGATTCTATGATAAATCTGCCAGCTCTGGGGCTGGCGGGGCTCTTTCTTTCTCCATTCTAAAGACATTAATTGGAAAGATGGGAATGCCACGTAGCAGACCCTGGAAGAGCGGTGCCTCGCTGGGGGGCCCGTATCTGCTGGATTCCCCGCACTCAGAGCAGGAGAGCGGTCCCAGAGCAGGGCTTGACAGCCTGAGCAGTTACAGCATTTGCTTGTTAAAAAAAATGAGTTTGCCAATAGCTGAAGGGCGTTACTGCGCCCATAACGCCTGGAAGCAGATGTTCCCTGGCAGGGTTACAGATGGGGAGACCGAGCCCTCATCTTTCCTCCTCCCATCCATTGCAAAACTGCCCTTCTGCTGAGGATGCCCTGCGTTAATCCCAGCTCTCAGAGCCTGCCTTGAGGCCCAAGCGGTGCTTTAGTCCCAATTAACCCTCGGCTATAAATAGTGCCCGGATCTCCTGCTGGCCCTCTTCCCCGACTGAATTCCCCCCTCCCTTGGGAAATACGTTCTCCTCCCATTATCCCACATTTTCTTCTCTTTTTCTTGGGCTCCCTCAGCAGCCTGCAAGCTTCCAGCTGTGTTTTAAGACAGCAAATGCATTAGGCTGGCTGCAAGGCCAGGACTCCTGCAAAAAAAAAAAAAAAAAAAAGGGGGGGGGGCGGGGAAGCTTCATCCTTTGGCCCCTGCCAGATGCAATCGAAGCTGAGAGCGGGGGATCCTGTGGCGTGTCCCGATCCTGCAGCACACCCTGATCCTGCGGCACCCAGGGCTGGTGCTGAGCCCTGGCAGCCAGCCGGGGGCAGGGGGGGGAGGTCCAGGTGGAAGGGGAGGTTCCCCCTTGATTCCAAGCTCACCTAGGAATCTGTCCATCAAACCTGCAAGGTTTCTGCAAAGAGCAGCGCTTTGGGGTAATGGGAATTTTCCAATAAAAAGAAAAAAATCCCCATGGGCTTTCCTGCCTCCAACTCTGGGGGCGGGCAGGGGTCCTTGCCCTCGAGTCTCTCCCCAGCTCTTTGCTCCATCACAGAGTTCTCGCAGTCTCTCCCCTGTGCTTCTGGCTCTTTCGGTTTTGCAGACCTCCTGATGAGGTTTTCAAACTGAAATCCAGTCTAAACCTCCCCTGCTTCAGTTTAAAGCCATCCCCCCTTGTCCTGTCCCAGCTGGCCCTGCTAAAAAGCTTGTCCCCCCCTTTCCTCTGGGCCCCCTTGAAGCCCTGAGCGGCCGCACTCAGCTCTGCCCGCAGCCTCCTCGCTCCAGGCTGACACCCCCAACTCTCCCAGCCGCTAGAGCCTGCACCCGAGCTGCGGCCCAGGGGAGGTCTCCCCAGAGCAGAGCAGAGGGGCACAATCCCCTCCCTCCACGCTGGCCACGCTTCTCCTGATGCAGCCCAGGGTAGGGTTGGCTTCTGGGCTGCCAGCGCCCATGGCCGGCTCCTGGCCAGCTTTTCATCCACCAGCACCCCCAAGTCCCTCTCGGCAGGGCTGCTCTCCATCCCTTCACCCCCCAGCCTGTGAGGGCACCAGGGGTTACCCCAACCCAGGGGCAGGACCTGCTCGTGACAAAACCGCTGTAGCTGTCCCAGGCATTCCTGAGGTTCCTTGGGAAGTAAAACAAAGCAGAAGAGCAATGGGTGACGGAGCCAGCAGGACTCTGCCAGGAAGAGCCTGGTAGCGCTGGTCCTCTACCAGGACCCAGAATAACAAGGTCCTCGCGTGGCCACTGCGGGTGCATTGGGTCCTGGTTAGCACAGCATCTGATGCCCCTATCTGTAAAATGACTGAGCTGGTTTTGGGCCACATGGAATGAGACTGGGATTAAGCACAAGACTGGGATTAAGCACTCAGGTCCAAGGAGCCGTGCACTGAGACCCAGCCCAGCAGCACCAGCCCAACCCAGCCCCTTCCAGAGGGACGCACATGAGAGATGGTGCCACCACCCCCCCGCAGCGATGAGCCCTCGCTGAGCCTCAGTAACTGTGCTGGGGCCATCGGCTGCAGGAGCCCCTCGGGTGTCCCCAAAGGCAGTTTTGCTGCAGGAGAGCTCCCAGAAATGGGAAAAAGCCCATCGGCCTCTAGCACATCCACATCCTTGGAGAGCAGAGCCCAGAGGGCACAAGGTCCCTCGGTAGCATAAAACTTCAGGTGCTGCCCCCCCCTGCCCGCATCCCGGCCACATCTCCCTGCTGCTCTTCCCAGCCCTGGTTATGACATTGGGCGCTGCCTCCTTCCCTCACCACTGCCCTTACTGGTATTATGGCAGTGGACTGGAGCCCCCGGGAGGCGAATATCTGGGACACATGGAGTTTGGAGGTCACCAAGAAAAGGGGAGGGGGAGGAAAAAAAAAAAAGTGGATTTTGGCAGCATATTTGGTACATGCTGTGGAGAGCGGAAGCAGCAAGTGAAGGATGAGGAAGGAGCCGACCTAGGTGCTTCAGAGCAGATGCCCAGCGGCTCACCCTCATCCCCCAGCCTCTCCCCAAGCCCCTCGTCACCTTTTCCAAGCCGGTGAGCCCAACACATCCCATACACCCCCCCTTTCCCCCCCCATCCCCGGGGTACACCTTCACCCGCCAGCCGTCCAGGACTTGGTTTCCCCTAGGAGGAGATGCTGGAAGAGCTCAGCTGAGACGGGGAGCAGCCGGTGGCACGCCTAGGGCGGAGCAGCCATCCCGGTGCCAAGGGCCAAAGCCGTGCCCCACGTGCAGGTCAGGACGGAGCAGGGATGGGGACCCCGGCCGAGCCCCTCTCCGGGCACAGCGGGGTCTTTGCAGCATTAACCAGAGGTCGTGGCCACCCCGCCGCCGCTCCTGCCCAGCACCCGCCGGCACGGACGGGGAGCAGGTGCTGGTGGCGAGCTGACACCGTCCCCCCATGAATACTGCATGAGGGCCCGCGAACCTGAGATGCCGACATAGGCTGCGCGGTGGCACCGAGAGCCACCCCGCCTTTGCCAAAGCCTGGGTTTAGCCCGGTTTCCCAAAGAACCGAGATGCCACCCGCCTACCTGCTCCCCTCCAAACCAGCCCAAGCTGCTGGCCCATTGCAACCCAGTTTGGCAGCAGGGTCAAGACTGGGTTCCTGCACATTTGGGGGTGTCAGACCGAACACCTCGACTCTGTATCCCAAGCAGGGAGAAGCCTCCAAGCAAGCTTAAACCTGCATGAGACCCCGGAGCACCCTCCCAGCCCCCCGCAGCTCCCTCCCCTTGGATTTGCTGGTGTCTAATATGGGGCTGAGCACATGAGTTATCTGCAGCTGATGGCAAAGCACACATCGCCCCCTCGCTTGCTGCTCCCACCAGCGCTGGGCTTTGCCCTCCAGGGCTTTGCCCGTGTGGCTCTCCAGGAGGGGAGCACGG
Organism: Gorsachius magnificus; assembly: GCA_034008185.1. Classification (NCBI taxonomy): domain Eukaryota; kingdom Metazoa; phylum Chordata; class Aves; order Pelecaniformes; family Ardeidae; genus Gorsachius; species Gorsachius magnificus. The sequence goes on from CM067083.1 coordinate 125,334,726, forward strand.
GGGATCAGAGGGATTTGGAGACATGGGCAGGGAGGTGGAAGCAGTCTGTCCCCTAAAAAGCTCCTAGATAAAGATACGGTTGCAGGTTACTGGTTAATTATTCATGGCTAAAGAGGACAGTTTAATCATGGCTTTTGACTGGGGAGCTGGGAGCAGGGAATGGGGTTTCCATGGCTCATTTCTTTGCAGGAATGACGCCGGTCAGGTGGGTGCTGCCTCCATCCCCCCCCCATGCTAACGAGGCTTCCACCTCTACGGGGGACAGACCCCACTGCCAGCCCCATAGGGTCATCCCACGCACACCGCCCTCGAGCCCAGGGCAGCCCCAGCCCCCCGACCCCATCTGCCTCTCCCCCATCCCCGTGCTCCCAAACCGGGGAGGGGAGCCAGCAAGGACCAGGCTGCTCGGCGCAGGGAGATCTCTTCCAATCTTTTCTTGAGCCTGCCCTCTCCTTGCTGACTGCTTGAGGATGTTTCTCTCCCTTCCCCACCTCATCTCCTTGCTTTACACCATTAATTCAGAGGGTGCCTCAGTACGATGCCACCATAAACTGGTCTTTAAACTGCAGTGCAATAGATATGAGCCAGCAGAGACCTGACGGATTGGGATGTGCTCCACAGGGGCTGCAGGGATCAGCCCCCGGGCAGCAGGAGACGAGCCTGCACTCGCAAAAGGCTCGAGCTTAAACTTCAGCAGATCTGCTAAGGTGGCGAGCTGGGGGTGCTGCTGCTGGGGGGGGAGGCTTGGGCACAGCCCACTCTGGCTTCAATGCGAGCAGCAGGGGATAAAAGGCAAACAGGAGCTGAAGGAACTTGTCTATGTGGATGATGTGGCAGCCTGAGCTGTGGGCACAGGCTCTGTAAAGCTGGTGCTAAGCCCCGTTTGCCTGGCCCTGTGCTGTGAACCCAGCCCCAATCCAGTCCTGAGCCCTGGCCAGGCTGTCCATGCCCTCCCAGCCAGGTCCCAGCTCTCCCCCCAGCCAGGACCCATCCAAGCCTGACGGGAGCCAGGCTTCTCTCAAGTCCTCACAGTTCCCTTCCAGGGCTGCTCCAAGCCTGGCTTTTACATTTGGCTTTTGCTGTAGATAAATATTCCCACATACCCAAGAGACCCAAGCTCCTCCAGGGCTGACAGGCTCAGGTTTAGAGAAAGGCAGAGCACACCACAAACAGGATCAATGCAAGCTAGGAAAGCTGGAGAGGAGGAGGAGGAGCAGGGAGAGCAAACCTACTTGTGCTCTTTTGTCTTCTCTTTGCCTTTGCTGGAGCCGGTGGCCACGCGTCAAGGGAACAAAAGGCAAACAAGCTTCAGTGTGGTTCAAATCAGAGCATAACATCAGGGGATGCTGCTCTTCCCTTTGCAGCTCCCCTGCTCCGAGTGCCCCATCCCCAGGCTGTGGTCACGGGCAACCTTCCTCAGCAGGGCTGGCCCCAAACTCCTGCCCACGGTGGTGATTTAGGTGGGTAACATCTCTGTGTCACCCTCCGCCAGGCTAGAGGGGCTTAGGGGAGCCACAGCTCCCCACAGGAGGAGCTGGAGGTGGTGGGCGTTGATGGGATGCCTGTGCAGGGCTGGCAAAGCAGGCAAGCGGGGATGTGCACAGATCGGGGATGCGGCCAGGGCAGGAGGCAACGCCTCTTCACCTTTTTGGTAGGGGTGAGTGGTCTTCCTCATCCTCCTGAAAAGGTGTCTTCCTATCCTCCCTCCAGAGAGGGCTCAGCTGGAAGAGATGGGCTGGATCTGGGGGTCCCCATCCCTGCCCGGAGCCCCGCTGCATCCTCCTGACACCAACTCCTCACCCCCCGGTGTTGCTTTGCAGACTCCTGCTCTCCTCCTGGCTTTTCAAACCCGTTGTCCTTCTCTCATGGCTCCTACATTTGGGTCCTGCCTCCCCATTTTCCTCCTCTCTCCCTCTTTCTACCCTGGCAAACCTCCCCCTCATTATGCATCAGCAAAGTGGGGAGGAGAAAGCAATTAACCAGCTCTAGGAAGTAATTAGGAGGGCTGGTTTTTAATTACAGCTCGTTAACTCTGCTTTACCCCATGGCCACGGCTATGCTGGGGATGTGGGGCAGGAGGGTGGCTTTGGAGCAGGGGCCTCTGGCTCCCTGTACACTGAGCTGCTGGAAAACCACCCAGAAAAACCAACATTTTGTTTGAGGTGTTGGAGGATGGTGGTGAAGTCCACGAGGCCACCTCCAGCACAAGGCAGGGGCAGGACCCAGCGCTGGGTGCCTGCCTGGGAAGAGCGGGGTCCTCCCATTCAGCCCAGCATGGGCAGGGTCCATTTCAGAGCCTGGACTGGAAAATGGCCAAGGAAAGCCATCCAGAAGCTGCTTCTGGAGCAAGCAGTCCCACTCTCTCCCCGTGCTGACTCTTGCTCTAGGAGCGAACCAGCAGAAATGATTCCCTTGCCAGCTGAGCTTGCCAGGGGAGCGAGCAAACCCCAGCGCCCGCGGCTCAGCTGGTTCATCTGCAATGTAAAAGCTGCCCTGTGCCCCTGCCCAGTGCTGGAAGAGGATTTAAATCACTCCACGCTTTCTCCCACGGCTCGTGGACACGGTCAGAGCCCCCTGCAAAGCCATGGCTCACCACCACCTCACCCAGAGCACGGCTGGTGGGGCTGGGTCTGCGGGCACGAGCCCTTTGCATCGCTGCAGGGACACCGAGAGAGTCACTGCTGCAGGATCACAGAATCACAGAGTCCCAGAATGGCAGGGGCTGGCAGGGCCCTCGGGAGCTCACCCAGTGCCACCCCCCTGCCCAAGCAGGCTCACCCAGAGCAGGGGGCACAGGACAGCGGCCAGGCAGGGGTTGAAGATCTCCAGAGAAGGAGACTCCACAGCCCCCCTGGGCAGCCTGGGCCAGGGCTCCATCACCCTCACAGGCAACAAGTTCTTCCTCCCGTTCAACTGGAACCTCTTCGGCTTCAGGTTGTGCCCATTGCCCCTTGTCCTGGCACTGAGCTTCCCTGTCACAGCCAGGCTGGGAAACGCTTCCCTCCCCACCAGTGCCCATTCAAACTGCCCTGGGTGCCCAGGGTAGCTGGTGTGTCCCCCTCATGGCCAGGATGGGGAGTGACACCCACAGGTGGCTGGGACAGGGCAGTGCCTGAGCCTGCATCCTTTCCCAGTTCAGTTTGCTGGTGTGAACATGGCCTGGATGAAGAAGAGCGTGGCAAGACCAGAGCTGTGGCCGCCCTCTTGCTCCAAGCGACTCCCTCCTCCTCATCTCCCCGCTCTCCCGGCTCCCATATGCAGCAATGCCCAGTGCTGCTGGCCTGGGGCACCCAGACCACCAGTGCCTGGGTGAACGGGGCCATCGCACTACGCGAGAGGGCCAAAGATTCTTCTTCAAGGGGCTGGTGGAGCAGCTAACACCAGGTTACGCTTTCTCCCCACCCCACTGAACCCCTCACCCCTTCCATGCCAACCCGCACTGCGAAAGGTGCCTCTCAGACTCCAGCCGGCCACAGTTCGGGTGTTGGGTGCCTGAGAAGGGCATGGATTTCCCATTGGCGGCACCACCAGAGAATTCTCATTCTGTGCCTTCAAGCAACTTGGTCTCAAGGCTGCTCCCTAGCACCTAGAACTTGTGGTCCTGCCCGGCAGCCGTCTCCGGGACTCTGCAAAGGGCTGGATTCTGGAGCTGGGAAGCGAGCCCGGGCACAAGCAGGGATGGGGGAATCAGGGTACCTGAATGGTAGCATGAGATGTCTTTTCTCTTTCCCCTTGGTCTTAGCTCTGCAATCACAAGGAGCAATTCACTCAGCCACGGCTTGTCTTGCTGCAGCGACAAAGACCCCTGCCCGCCTTCTCCCCTCAAAACCCCCGCCAGCAGCATGCACCAAGCCATCACCCAAGCCCAACTGCACCAAGCCATCACCCAAGCCCAACTGCACCAAGCCATCACCCAAACCCAACTGCACCAAGCCATCACCCAAGCCCAACTCGCAAGCATGCCAGAGGGAGATCGTGCTGCAACAGGGCTTCCTAAACCCACTGGCATGCAGGGAACTGGGTACAGAGACAGTGACAGTACTGGTGGTGCCAGAACGAGCGGGGAGAAAAGGAGAGTGCATGGACAAGACAGGACAATGGACAGAAAAAGAACATTGAGTCAGGATGGATGGATTAAGTGTGGCACTGGGCTGGCTGGTGGTCTGCATAGGTGGATGGACAGGCAGTGTCACAGCAGGATGGGTGGATGGACAGAATGGCACTGGGATGGATGGACAGACAGGTAGATGTGTATTGCAATGGGTGGATGGGTGGATGGGTGGGTGGGTGGGTGGGTGGATGGGTGGGTGGGTGGGGGGGGGGGTGGTGGGGGGTGGATGGGTGGCGGTGGATGGGTGAAGGTGGGGGATGTGGTGGGTGGATGGTGGATGGATGGGTGGGTGGGTGGACGGATGGGATGATGAACGGATGGGATTGGTGACAGAGGATGGGTGGGTGGATGGATGGACGGATGGGTGGCTGGATGGGAACTGCAGTGATGGATGGATGGAAAGAAACGCAATGAGATGGATGCACAGGGTTGTACTGAGATGGACTGGTGGATGGATGGACAGATTGGTGGATGGTGCACTGGGATGAATGGATGGATGAGTGGGTGGATGGGTGGATAGCTATGCAGACAGACAAATATTATCCTCAAAGCTCCTTTGGAAGGAGAAGGAAACATGTCCTTGCCAGGCATAAGGGAGGCAAACAGAATACCAAGAAGCCCTGCTCTTTGGGGAGGAGGGGATGGGGTGAATAGAGGAAAGCTCTGCCCCTGTTCAGAAGCGGGCAGGAAGCAGGTAGGACCTTTCCCTGGGTGCAGATGCCATGCAGGGATTGGCACGCCAACACGCATGCATGCACACAGCATGCCCAAAGGGCCTGAGAGAAGCAGAGATACCATGCCCAGTACCTGGGATCTTCAGGGTCTTCACTGTTTGGAAGAGACAGAGCCAGGAGGATGAACGGGAGGGAGAAACAAAACCACCCAACCATATACCCCCCACGGCCCATGGGAGCTGGCCAGGGCAGGGGAAGGGGCTAATGGCTGCCACCTCCCCGGCAGGATCCTCCTGGGCTGATGCTGGGGAGGTTCATGACCACACCAGTGGGCACAGCCCCACTCCAGCCTCGTCCAGCACTGTGTGGTGAGGTACTGAGGAGACATCATCCCACAGCCCTTTGCCACCACCCAGGTCCTGCTTGCCAGCGCTCTTCTGCAGGTTTCTTCTGCATCCTCTCCACCTCCCCCCAGATCCTGAGCAGCAGTGGCAATGAAGAACAGACTTCCAGGGGTGGGATGAGGCTGGGGTCACTGTCCTGGACTCACCCATGCCAGGCAAATTTACTTATATAGATGTGTTCTTACTCATGGTGCCCCTGGGAGTCCTCTAGCCCTACGGATGGGGTGACCGTCATCATAGCCTGTGGGATTTGGCTGTTGAGGGACCACAGGACAAGCCTCTCCTTTGCAGTGTGACATGGAGGGGGTTTGCAGGCGTGGCTGGGTCCCACAGAAAGCTCCAGGAGCACAGGGCTCGTGGGCTACCATGCAGCTCTTCCTCCCTTGCAGGCTTCAGCTCCAGCTTCGAGCCCTCGCATGCACTGTCCTGCACTTGCAGAGACACAGTCCTGTGGTGCTGGTGCATGAACCATTGGCTCCACCCAGGGCTGGACCGCGTACCCTCCTCCCCTGGCTTAAGATTTGGGAATTAATTTGAATTAAGGAAGATTTGGAGCTTAAACCAGGTCGGCCTGTATCCCAAATCCTGAGTGTATTTATGTCTGGGCAGTCACATATTCATGGGATGTGGGGTGGCTGGGATGGGCTGGGATGAGAGCAACCCCCCCCGCCAAAAAAAAAAAAAGCCAAGATTCCACCAGTCATGACATTTTGGTACCTTGCTACTGACTTGTATCCATCGTTAAACTTAATCCTGAGTGAGGCACCAAAGAGAAAGAGAGAGAGAAAAAAAAAATAATAATAGCAGGGTCAGGCTTCTTGAGCAGCCCACCCACAGCAAGGAAAGTGTGGAGCTTGCGGGTGCAGGGACATCCCTTCCGAGGAGGGATGGTGGTGTGTCCAAGCCATGGTGCCCTGCCACAGGGTGCTCCAAGATGGGTGGTAATCTCCCAGCCTCGGGTGCTCCGCTCAGACCGTCCCCAGGAAAAACCCAGCTGGGGACAGGATCTGCACTTCTGGCACAGGGCACAAGAGCCAACACCATCCCGGCAGCCGGCATCATCTGTGACTCCTGCTGGATCGGGAAGATCTCCTCCACTTGGAACAGTTTGGGGTCAATCTGGATCACTGGTGCTAACAGCACCCAGGAAATATCTCCAGCTGCTGGAGGCTCTGCCTTGGGACTTACAGCAGCATCCATCCATGGCTTTGAACACCTTTTCCCAGAACTTTTCCTGGTTTTTGGGGTCCTCAGGATGCATTTTTTTTTTTCCTAGCAATTTAATGTTGCATTGGAAGGGTAGTGAAAAGGACGGGGGAAACCCGACAGGGGATGATAGTCTTTGGGAGATCGTTTCACTTCCCTTTGCTCAGAATGAAAAGGACCCTGGACTGACCTGGTTATGCTGATGGAGGCATCGGTCTTGTGTGTGACATCCCTCTGTGCCCAAATGCCACAAGTGAGTTTAGCAATTTCGGACCCTCCTTATCTACTTGGACATGGAGGTTATGAGCTGTACACACTGGTCTTCCATGACAGCCAGGGATGGAGGCTGAGTCAGATCCTACCTGGGCCACCATCCCTTGGGAGATTCCTCTTCTCTTTGACTATAGGGGCAACCTGGGAAGATCAGCTGCCCCTCGAATGCTGGGGTCAGGGTTGGGCCCCTCCCTCCCCAAAGGACCTGGAGGGGCTGGAGCGTGTCCAGAGAAGCGGAGCTGGGGAGGGGTCTGGAGCCCCAGGCTGCTGGGGAGCGGCTGGGGGAGCGGGGGGGTTCAGCCTGGAGCAGAGGGGGGGGCCCCCGCCCCTACCGCCTGGGGGGGGGGAGCCGGGGGGGTCGGGCTCTGCTCCCAGGGAAGGGGTCGAGTCCCCAGCCCTGGGGGGATTGAACAGCCGGGCAGAGGCGGTGCTGAGGGCCAGGGTTTGGGGGTGGGATGGCAGGGGTAGGGGAAGGGTTGGGCTGGGGGAGCTGAAAGGGCTTTCCCAACCTCAACCATTCTGTTCTTCTATGATTGGGATTATAGCAAGAGCCTTGCTGAACTCCCTGGGGCCGTGCAGGATGGTGCTGGGATGCACCTCACAGCACAATCTCATTTCTACCTCTCTATAGCCACAGAAGCTCTGGGAAGCCACCGTGAGCAGCAATGGTGCCAAGGGAATGCATCTGCACCATTGACCACACACAGGCTGACCAGCAAGGTGCCCAGGCCCGGCAGAAGCAGGGAGTCCTGCCTCTCCCAGCTGTCCATCACAGTATTTTCATCACCAAGTTCAACTCCAGTGCTTGGCAATGGCCCCAGCTTTGGAGCAAAGTGACCTGCGGGGATAATTAGTGGCAGGCAGGGGGCTGAACCCAGTCAGACGTGACTTGGATCCACTGGGCGTGCACAAGAACAGACACGATCAATAATTCACCACGGCCACATGGCTTTCGGCTGCAGAGCGCTGTCCTGCCCATGAATATTTCAAGGCCAACAGCTATCGGGTGATGCTTCCCGGCATCTCATTTCAAGGTGGTCAGGAGCCGTGACATGCACAGCCCTATCCCACCCAAATTTCAGCAGTCCATTGGGTCTCTGCTGTCCCTGCTCCACCTCTGGATGTGCCCATCTCTACTGGCCACAGAGGGAACCTGAGGTTGCGTCTATGTTGGTGAAAAAATGGACCAAGGCTCATTCTCCGGCCATGACACAGCTTGTGTTGGTACAGGTGAAGTCCTTCCTCCCCACAAACTGCATCCAGGCTGCCTGTTGGGGGTGGTCGCTGGTCTGTCAGAGTCCCTGTGCTATCATATACAATCCCAGACATATCCCAAGCCAAAGCCATGCCAGGGACCATGCGAACAACCTAGCAGCTTGCGTCAGCATCCACCCGGCTGGAGAGCAGCTCTGTGGGAAGGGACCTGAGGTCCTGGTGGCCAAAAAGCTCAACAGGAGTGAGCAGGGTGCTGCTGTGGCCAAGGTGGCCAACAGGGTGCTGGGGGGCATCACCAAGGGCATCACCAGCAGAGGTAAAGGAGTCCTCATCCCACTCTGCTCAGCACTGGTCAGGCCACACCTGGAATCCTGTGCCCAGTTCTGGTCCCCGCTGTACAAAATAGATGTGGGCAGGCTGGAGGGGTTCCAGAGGAGGGTCACCAAGGTGACCCAAGGGCTGGGAAGCCTGGGGATGGGCTGGGAGAGCTGGGTTTGTTCAGCCTGGAGCAAAGGAGGCTCAGAGGGGATCCCATCACCATGTCCCAGTACCTAAGGGGTGGCTACAAGGAAGATGGAGACTCCCTTGTCACAAGGAGTCCCATGGAGAGGACAACGGGGCATGGACACAAGTTGCTCTGGGGGAGATTCCCATTGGACAGGAGAGGGAAATTTTCTCCCATAAGAACAGTCACCCGTTGGGATAATCTCCCCAGGGGAGGGGGTTGACTCCGTCACATTGGGCACTGTCAAGGCTCAACTGGACAGGGTGCTGGGCCATCTTGTCTGGACTGTGCTCTCGCCCAAAAGGTTGGACCAGATGGTCCTGGAGGTCCCTTCCAACCTGGGATTCCAGGGTTCTGTGATTCTATGATCATATGGATGCTGCATAGGGTGAGGGGGGTCCTAGCCGCTGAGCCCCAGTGAAGCTCATAAGTCTAGACTGGACAGATCTTGGCCTCCAAGTTTTGACATTTAAGCCTGGATTTAAGGAAGCGCTCTCAGGAGAGGGAGACTTTGAACATGCTTCAGCACGGCAGGGGCAGGAGGATTTCAGGGCCAGCATCTGAGCAGGGCCGGGGTGGGTATTTACCTAGTGTGCTGCTCTTCTTCTTCATTGTCGCCAAGGCTAGGACATTTGCAGAGAGAGAGGAAAAAAACCCCTGCTGTGATATGAAGATAGAGGGCTCTCCCGTTGCCTCAGCATTTTTAAAAACCAGGGCGATTTGCTCCAGAAGAGGAAGAACTTCAGAACCAACACAGCAAACCACACCATGCACATCTGAAAGCCCAGAGCCACCCTGCCCTAGGCTGATCCTCCCTCTGCCCTGCGCCTGCAGGGTCCACGCACGACCCAGACTGGGTTTCTGGGGCTCTTTGGCTGGCTGAGCACCACGATAGGGTGGACCTGAACTGGTCCCCTCTGCCCCGACCTCCTTCCTACCCTCCTCCCTTCTGCTTGGGTTGAACTTGCTCAAAGAGAAAAGCTGCTTAGACTGGAGAAAGCTACATCAGGTCGGTGCTGGATCCTCTGCCAGGCTTCCGGGAAGGAGGTACGATGAATTACCAGCTGCTTTTCCCTCGGAAAATCCTGCCGTCCGCTCATCCTGGCTGGTGTGTGAGCAGCGGGCATCAAGTGAGGTTTTAGCAGAGCAGCTCCCTCCCCAGCAGAAATCTGAGGCCAATATCACAGAATCACAGAATCGCAAGGGTTGGAAGGGCCCTCGGGAGCTCCCCCAGTGCCACCCCCCTGCCCAAGCAGGCTCACCCAGAGCAGGGGGCACAGGACAGCGTCCAGGTGGGGGTTGAAGATCTCCAGAGAAGGAGACTCCACAGCCCCCCTGGGCAGCCTGGGACAGGGCTCCATCACCCTCACAGTCAACAAGTTCTTCCTCCTGTTCAACTGGAACCTCTTCTGCTTCAGGTTGTGCCCATGGCCCCTTGCCCTGGTGCTGGGCACCACTGGGAAGAGTCTGGCTGCGTCCTCGTGACCCCCACCCTTGAGATATTTGTAGGTGGTGATGAGATCCCCTCTCAGCCTTCTCTTCTCCAGGCTCAACAAGCCCAGCTCCCTCAGCCTTTCCTCCTAGGGGAGATGCTCCAGTCCCCCCATCATCCTTGTTGCCCTCCTCTGGACTGTCTCCGGGAGTTCCTCATCCTTCTTGAACTGGGGAGCCCAGAACTGGACGCAGAGCTCCAGGTGGGGTCTCATTGGGGCAGAGCAGAGGGGGAGGAGAACCTCCCTCTCCCTGCTGGCCACGCTCCTCCTGATGCACCCCAGGATGCCATTGGCCTTCTTGGCACCAATGGCACTGTGCTGGCTCATGGCCACCTTGTCCCCCACCAGGATGCCCTGGTCCCTCTGGGGTCAGTCCCCAGCCTGTCCTGGTGCATGGGTTTCGACCTCCCCAGGTGCAATACAAACAGTTATCACAGCTTGCAAACTCAGGCCCTGTCCTGCAAGCACCCACGCAGCACTCTCAAGGGGGCAAGTACCAGCCGGAGGGGCTGAGAACAGAGCTCTGATGGTTTTAGCAGCACTGGTCCAAGGTGTTTCTGCTCCCAGAGCAGCCCCCGCGGGTGCTGGGATATGGGACAGAGCCCCCACACATCGTGATCTGGGCTTGAAAAGCTGCAGGGTTGCTCTCAGGTGGCTCCTTTGTGTGAAGCCCGGAGGTCCTGTTCACATCAGTGACAGAAGTCCAACGGTTTTAGCATCAAGCGGAGATGTCTGCGTCTGCGGGACTGCAGAGACGCGAGGGTAAAACACACATAGAGACCTCTGACAAGGAGAGAGAGAAGATGAAGATGCCTTGTGTCAGAGCAAGGATCATCCAGGATCCAGCACCAGCTGAGGGGGATTCCAGATGACCCCGAGCTGGGTGGGAGTGTGGATCTGCTGGGGGGAGGAGGGCTCTGCAGAGGGACCTGGCCAGGCTGGATCCATGGGCCCAGCCCAGTTGGGTGAGGGTCAACAAGGCCAAGGGCCGGGTCCTGCCCTGGGGTCACCACAACCCCAGGCAGCGCTCCAGGCGTGGGGCAGAGGGGCTGGAAAGCTGCCCGGCGGAAAAGGCCCTGGGGGGGTTGGTCGAGAGGGGGCTGGATATGAGCCAGCAGGGTGCCCAGGTGGCCAAGAGGGCCAGTGGCATCCTGGCTTGTATCAGGAGTAGTGTGGCCAGCAGGAGCAGGGCAGGGACCGTGCCCCTGTGCTGGGCACTGGGGAGGCCGCCCCTGGAATGCTGGGGTCAGGGTTGGGCCCCTCCCTCCCCGAAGGACCTGGAGGGGCTGGAGTTGAATACCCTGGAGGGATTTAAAAGCCGGGCAGATGAGGTGCTTAGGGCCAGGGTTTAGCGGTTAGGGGAACGGTTGGGCTTGGTGACCTTAAAGGGCTTTTCCAACCTAAACAATTCTATGGTTCTACCAACTCTCCTTTGTCCAGGGGCTGTCTGAGCAAAGCTTGGTCACCTGCATGGTGGGAACCTGGTGCAGAGACATCCACATGGCTCTGCAGGAGCTGGATCAAAAGCTGCATGCGGACCCTTTGCTGATGCAGATGGATCCGGTTCTGCTGGCACTGGCAGGATGGGGTGAAGTCCTAGAGTACAAGCCCCAAAAGCCTTGATGAAGGTTTGCAGGCTGGGGCACTGCTCTGCTCCATGGGAAGGTGTCAGGGCTGCCCTGGACCCTGCTGGGGCTGGAGAGGGCTGCACCTCTGCTAGCAGACCTGCCAAAGCTGCAGGACCTCTGGACTCAGCCATCTCGGGCATGTCGATGTCGGAGTCCATGCAGACTGACCAGGAGGAAAAGGAGACTGCTGGGTCCCAAAGCTGGGAGCGGGGTGAAAGAAAGGCAGAGCAAGGAAGGAAGATGCCCAAGATCATAGGAAAGGTCATTGGCAAAGATGGGAGTTAAACCAGGTCCTTACATCTGAGGACGGACTTGTTAGCAGGGCCTGCAGCGCCAGGACAAGGGCTGATGGCTTTGAACTGAAAGAGGGGAGATCCAGGCGGGATAGGAGGGAGAAATTGTTTGTGCTGAGCGGGGGGAGACCCTGGCCCAGGTTGCCCAGAGCGGTGGTGGCTGCCCCATCCCTGGGAACATTCCAGGTCAGGTTGGACGGGGCTGGGAGCAACCGGCTCCGGTTGGAAATGTCCCTGCTGATGGCAGAAAAGAAAAGAAAAGGAAAAAGATAAAGAAAAGGAAAGGAAAAGAAAAAAGAAAAAGGAAAGGAGAGGAAGAAGAGAGGAAAAGGAAAGGGAAAAGGAAAAGGAAAAGGAAAAGGAAAAGGAAAAGGAAAAGGAAAAGGGGAAGGGGAAGGGGAAGGGGAAGGGGAGGAAAGGAAAGGAAAGGAAAGGAAAGGAAAGGAAAGGAAAGGAAAGGAAAGGAAAGGAAAGGAAAGGAAAGGAAAGGAGAGAAGAGAAGAGAAGAGAAGAGAAGAGAAGAGAAGAGAAGAGAAGAGAAGAGAAGAGAAGAGAAGAGAAGAGAAGAGAGGAATTGAGTTCCGCTGGAAGGGACCTAGCAGGATCCCTGAGTCCAACTGCCTGACCACTTCAGGGCTGAGCCAAAGTTAAAGCACGTTGTTAAGGGCACTGCCCAAATGCCTCTTAAGCACCGACAGGCGCGGGGCATCATCCCCCTCTCCAGGAAGCCTGTGCCAGGGTTTGACCACCCTCTCGGTAAAGAAATGCTTCCTCATGTCCCGTCTACACCTCCCCTGGTGCAGCTTTGAACATTCCCAGGCATCCTGTCCCTGGATCCCAGGAAGCAGAGCTCAGCACCTCCCTCTTCATGCCCCCTCCCTGGGAAGCTGTGGGGAGCGATGAGGTCTGGATGAGCCCATCAGTCCAGACGTGCAGCACCAGGAGCCCTTGCTCCTGGCTGCCAAAACAACTGGAGCTGCCAAAATAACTGGAGCGATCAGAAAAAAATGGAACTGGCCATGCTGGTGGCCTGGAGTGGGGGGGGATGTTCCAGACACGATGGCCCACAGGGACCCATCTCTTCCCCTTTGGTCTGTGGAGCGTCAGGAGCACAGGAGCTCTCTCCAGAACCCGTATGAGGGAGCATTGCAAAGAGATGTTGCTTAGCACCCTGTGGGACTTGGCTCGTTAAGAGTCCTGTTAATTTTGGTAACAGATCGAATGTTCAAGCGTAACAGAAATAAGGGAATAGTGGTCTGTCTCTTAATAAATACGTGGGCTTACAGTCCCAGTTAGTGGAGTAATAAAAGCAGTCCTTGCAATGCCGTAATGGGCCAGCCGGGACCGCCTGCAGGCACCTCCAGGATGGGAATTGTGTCACCAGCCTTGCACCATTTAAATTTTAGGGATGGAGAGCTGGGACCACTACTGTTTAATACCTTCATCAGTGAGATAGACAGTGGGATTGAGTGCACCCTCAGCAAAGTTGCAGACGACACCAAGCTGCGTGGTGCAGTTCACATGCCTGGGTGATGGGATGTCATCCAGAGGGACCTGGGCAGGCTGGAGAGGTGGGCCTGTGTGAACCTCATGAGGTCCAACAAGGCCAAGTGCAAGGTCCTGCACCTGGGTTGGGGTAACCCCCAGTATCAGTACAGGCTGGGGGAAGAAAGGATGGAGAGCAGCCCTGCCGAGAGGGACTTGGGGGCGCTGGTGGATGAAAAGCTGGACATGAGCCGGCCATGGGCGCTGGCAGCCCAGAAGCCAACCCTACCCTGGGCTGCATCAGGAGAAGCGTGGCCAGCATCGAGGGAGGGGATTGTGCCCCTCTGCTCCGCTCTGGGGAGACCTCCCCTGGAGCCCTGCGTCCAGCTCGGGAGCCCTCAGCACCAGGAGGACATGGAGCTGTTGGAGCGGGGCCAGAGGAGGGCTACTAAAATGCTCCGAGGGCTGGAGCCCCTCTGCTCTGAGGCCAGGCTGGGAGAGTTGGGGGTGTTCAGCCTGGAGCAGAGGAGGCTGCGGGCAGAGCTGAGTGCGGCCGCTCAGGGCTTCAAGGGGGCCCGGAGGAAAGGGGGGGACAAGCTTTTTAGCAGGGCCAGCTGGGACAGGACAAGGGGGGATGGCTTGAAACTGAAGCAGGGGAGGTTTAGGCTGGATCTAAGGCAGAAATTCTTTCCAGTGAGGGTGGTGAAACCCTGGCAGGGGTTGCCCCGAGAGGGGGTGGAGGCCCCATCCCTGGGACCATTCCAGGCCAGGTTGGCCGGGGCTGTGAGCAACCTGATGTGGTTCAAGGTGTCCCTGCTCCTGCAGGGGGGTTGGGCTGGGTGGGCTCTGGGGGTCCCTTCCAACCAAAATATTCTATGATTCTATGATTCTATCTGCCTGCAGCAAAGTCTGAGTCCAGGCAGGAGCGGGGCGAGTTTGAGTCTATGGGTCACCAGCAGAGGTGCTGCAAGGCTTGGAGCTAGCTTGGAGAGGTCAGTGCGTGGTCCCATTGTGACCTGGAAGACATCCAGGTTTGAAAAACAAATAACTAAAAGCCCGGTGTGGTTGTTTATTTACCGCTTGGCTTTTTTTGCCGGGTGGATCCACACCGTTGGCTGGGCTAGGCAAACGGAGGTGTGGGCAGGAGAGGGGTGGTGGGAGCGGGGAGGGATGACGGCATGATAGGCACCTCGCTTGGCCCCCCTGCTCTGCAGCATCCAGCTGTAGCAATGCTCAGGGGACCGCTCCTACACCCCTGCCCAGCAGGGGAAAGGATTTGGGCGCCTCTTTGACTGAAACAGCGAATCGTGACCGCAGTTAGAGTTTTTTTCTGTCTTTTACTGTCTTGGAGCCCATGCTTCCATTTTGACCTTTAATTTACCTCGTAGGAACTTGTGCCTCCCCCGTCCCACTCCCTCACCTGAGATTTTGTCCAGAAAACAAAGAGAATTCACCCCATGCAAACATCTTCTATGAACATCCTGGTGTGGGACAAGTTGGCCATGAGCCAGCACAGTGCCATTGGTGCCAAGAAGGCCAATGGCATCCTGGGGTGCATCAAGAGGAGCGTGGCCAGCAGGGAGAGGGAGGTTCTCCTCCCCCTCTGCTCTGCCCCAATGAGACCCCACCTGGAGCTCTGCGTCCAGTTCTGGGCTCCCCAGTTCAAGAAGGATGAGGAACTCCCGGAGAGAGTCCAGAGGAGGGCAACAAGGAGGATGGGGGGACTGGAGCATCTCCCCTAGGAGGAAAGGTTGAGGGAGCTGGGCTTGTTGAGCCTGGAGAAGAGAAGGCTGAGAGGGGATCTCATCACCACCTACAAATATCTCAAGGGTGGGGGTCACGAGGACGCAGCCAGACTCTTCCCAGTGGTGCCCAGCGCCAGGCCAAGGGGCCATGGGCACAACCTGAAGCAGAAGAGGTTCCAGTTGAATGGGAGGAAGAACTTGTTGACTTTGAGGGTGATGGAGCCCTGTCCCAGGCTGCCCAGGGGGGCTGTGGAGTCTCCTTCTCTGGAGATCTTCAACCCCCGCCTGGCCGCTGTCCTGTGCCCCCTGCTCTGGGTGAGCCTGCTTGAGCAGGGGGGTGGCACTGGGTGAGCTCCAGAGGGCCCTGCCAGCCCCGGCCATCCTGGGATTCTGGGATTCTGTGAGCTGAAGTGGTGGCTCTGGGCATGGAAGAGTTACAAGAGCAAACACAGCGTTTCTTTGCTAGGTACTCATCTCCTCCTGGCAGCACAGGGGCTGAGCCTGGCTGCAGATAACTCTGCTATAACCCCTGCTGCCGGCACAGGTTTCCAGCCTGCGTCTCGCCAGCACTGCTGCGCCTCTATTAGGCTGCAAGCGAACGGCTGAGAAGTGCTTGGCAAGCCCAGCACTATTTATATATTCCTTGTTGTTGCTGCTGCTTTTCCCATTTCAAGGTCTGTTTGTTCCCCCCCCTTCTGCATCCCCTCAGGAAAGGCAAGCAGCTGAATAACAAAATAATGTCCCTAATGAGCCAGGGGAGGAGGTAAAAAGCTTTGTGATGGAGATGACATTGTCAGAAAGCCTGTGGAAATCCAGGGAGATCTTTCCTCTGCCTTCATTGGTATTCAGAGCCCCCCCAGGGGGGATGCAGGGGATGGAAAGAGACTGTGAAGACACACAGAATTCCTGGAAAAGGGGCTGCCAAGATTTCAAGTCCAACTTCTTCCCTGAGGGGGATCAGCTCACCACAAGCCCTTCCTCAATGTGCATCCAGCTGGTACTTAAGCACCTCCAGGGACGGGAGCTGAACGCCCCCCCCGGCAGACCTGGGGTTCCTTTCCCCTTACCCCTACAACACCTCTCACTGCCGCCTTGCAGGAATTTGATTTCTGGCTGTCCTGTGCCAAAATGATGAGCAGCTCATCCCAAACCTAAGCCTCAAAGGCAAGGCGGGACCTGGACTTGGCTTTGAACTTGGCTTCCCTGGTTTGGCCAGGTCCAAAGGTTGGTGCGGCAGAGCAGGGCTGCCCGTCCCAGTCCCCCCCCACCGAGCAGTGGTACCCGCGGGAAGCTGAAGGCAATGCGCAGGAATGTCCCATCCATCCCACCGAGTGATGCTTCCCACAACCAGGCTTGGCCCGAGTGGCCTTTGAGCTTTTGTAGGCCCCCCAAGCATCCACTCTGACTGTCCCTCTGCCTCCAGGCACCCAGACATCCCAGTCCCACCTACAGCCTGGGGCACGTGCAGGGACAGATGGGCGTCTGGAGTGTCCTGCTCGCCAGCCACGTGCTACAGCCATGGACCTCTCTGCTACCAAATTAAAGTGCAAAGGCATGCGCCCCCCCTGCCTGGCACGCATCGCACCCCTGCTACCGCTTCCCATCCAAAGAAAGGGGTTGGATGGGCAATCCCTAATCTGCCCTTTGGGACCGGCCCTTGGCTGTTGTACCACCTGACCCTGCCCGGGGACCGTTTGGGTCAGGGCTAGGTAGCCAAAACCTTCCCAGAGACTGTCCTAGTGATTTATTAATGTTATGGGCACTTCAGGTGCTTGGCCTGGCACTGCCTAATTAATGAGACTTGATGGAGGTGTTTACCAGTACAGATGTTGCCATAAATTCCCATGATGGAGAGTCAACATCTTCACACTAGAGAAGCTTGAGGCACTCGGTGACGGACTGAGTGGGGAGCTGCTATGAGAAATGAGCTCCGCAGAAGAGCCGTGCGTTGGAAGAACCACCCTCACGTGCTCTCTGCCATCGCCGGACCCACACCCGTTGAGGAGTGACCCCCGGGAATGGTCCTTCCTTTGGCTGAGCTGCTCTCAGGGGCATGGGCTTGGTCCCTAGGTTTTCCCTGAACATCCCTTTTTTTGCAGCTCCTCCCCAAAGTCTTCCTGGCACAGGGTGGGGAACAGCTCACAGCACCGCACCGCAAGACAAGCCACTGCAAGCAGAAATCAGATCTCCATGCGCATCACGAGGAGCTCTTCTCCAGGCACCAGCCGATCTCTGGTTGTGGGGACAGCTGTGCCTGATGTGGGGTGGGACCCGAAGAAGGAAGGGAGCCTCAAAGGCGAGGCTTTCCTTTCTCCAGCCCAGATCCCAGTACCCCTCCTGAGCATCCTTTCCCAGGATGCTTTCCCAGCTTGCTCCATCCCTTCTCCCCACCAGCTCTCCCACAGCCAAGAAATGGGAATCCCGGGGGGGGGGGTAATGCGTGTGGGACATCCCCAGGGACGAGGCAGGAGCGACACAGCACTGCAAACCTCACCACCACCGGCATGGGTGGGCGCTGATGGGCTCCCTACCTTGTGTCAAGGGATCCCTGGCTAAGGGTGTCCCCCTCTGCCAGAAGTTCGTCCTCACTGTGGTAATACATCTCGTCCTCTTCCATCCTGCGAGGGTGGCGGCATGGAAAACATCAGCCCCTTCCCTCCTTGGTATTCGCTCACAGTTGTGGTGGTGACATTGATGGCCCTGGGGGGGCTGGCGGGGGCGAGTGCAGGGAAGCACGGCACAGCCAAGCCTGACAGCCCCCTGCACTCCAGGGGACCGCTGGGGGACACGTCCCCAAACCAGAGGCCATGGGGAAGCCCCTTGGGGCAAAAGCATCAAGTTTTGGTGCAAGCATCCACACACAAACTGAAGCTTGGGAGGGTGGGAGTAGCATGCCTTGCTTTTGTGGCGTGCCCGTGTATTTGGTTTCTGTGGCAAGATCTTGGTAGTAGGGCGGTACAGGGGGGGCTTCTGTGAGAAGCTGCCAGAAGTTTTCCCCATGCCCGCCACTGGCCAAGGCCAAGCCCATCAGTGATGGTGGAAGCGCCTCTGGGATAACGGATTTAAGAAGGGGAAAAACCAGCAGGAGAGAGAAGAGAAGTGAGAGGATGGGGGAGAAAACAGCCCTGCAGACACCAAGGGCAGGGCAGCAGGAGGGCAGGAGGGGCTCCAGGAGCCGGAGCAGAGATTCCCCTGCAGCCCGGGAGGTCCATGGGAGCAGTCCCACTGCACCAGGAGGGACCCCACAGCTGGACCAGCTGGGGGGATGCCCGAAGGGAGGAGGCGGTGACCCCGTGGGAAGCCCACACCAGATCAGGTTCCTGGCAAGACTTTGGGGACCCATGGGGGGAGGAGCCCACACCGAGGCAGGTTTGCCGGCAGAACTTGTGACCCCGTGGGGACCCAACGCTGGAGCCGTCTGCTCCTGAGGGACTGCACCCCGTGGGAGGGAGGGACCCACGCTGGAGCAGTGCGTGAAGAACTGCAGCCCGTGGCAAGGACTCACGTTGGAGAAGTTCCCGGAGGACTGTCTGCCGTGGGAGGGACCCCACACGTGAGCAGGGGCAGAGCCCTCTCCCGAGGAGGAAGAAGCAGCAGAGACAACGTGGGATGAACTGACCCCAACCCCCATTCCCGTCCCCCTGCGCCGCTGGGGGGAGTAGGCAGAGAAACTGGGAGTGAAGCTGAGCCCAGGAAGAAGGGGGGGTGGGGGGAAGGTTTTTAAGATCTAGCAGTTTTTCTCCTCTCCTTCTCTGATTTTGATTGATAATAAATTAATTTTTTTTGTTTAAGTTGGGTCTGTTTTGCCCGTGATGGTAACTGATAAAATGATCTCTCCCTGCCCTTATCTCGACTCACCATCCTTTTGATTTACTTTTCTCTCCTCTGTCTGGTTAAAGAGCTGGGAGCTTTGGGGGGCCCCTGGCGTCCAGCCAGGGTCAAACCACCGCAGCCCGCTAAGGGATGCTCCTCCCCGTCCTCCTTTAGAGCGGTCTGTCTGTCCGGGAGCTGGCTTACAGTACCGGGTTGCCCAGCCTGCTCCCACGAGCCAGGGCTGCGATGCGATGGGAAGGGGCTACAACGGTCCCCTTGGCTCGACCTGCGCCTCTCGGCCCCGCTCAGCATAAGCCCTATGTACAGAGGGATTTTTTTCCACAAGCATCGCGGATCTGAAGGTGAAACCAAAGCCAAATATCGAGGGATTTGAATCAAACCGTCACCACCACGGGCTAAGAGGTGGGGGAGAAGCAGCGCAAGGAGCAGTGCCACCGCACCGCTGGCAGATGCCAATGGCATCCTGGGGTGCATCAAGAGGAGCGTGGCCAGCAGGGAGAGGGAGGTTCTCCTCCCCCTCTGCTCTGCCCCAATGAGACCCCACCTGGAGCTCTGCGTCCAGTTCCGGGCTCCCCAGTTCAAGGAGGATGAGGAACTCCTGGAGAGATTCCAGGGGAGGGCAACAAGGATGATGGGGGGACTGGAGCATCTCCCCTAGGAGGAAAGGCTGAGGGAGCTGGGCTTGTTGAGCCTGGAGAAGAGAAGGCTGAGAGGGGATCTCATCACCACCTACAAATATCTCAAGGGTGGGGGTCACGAGGACGCAGCCAGACTCTTCCCAGTGGTGCCCAGCGCCAGGCCAAGGGGCCATGGGCACAACCTGAAGCAGAAGAGGTTCAAGTTGAATGGGAGGAAGAACTTGTTGACTGTGAGGGTGATGGAGCCCTGTCCCAGGCTGCCCAGGGGGGCTGTGGAGTCTCCTTCTCTGGAGATATTCAAAGCCTGCCTGGATGAAGTCCTGTGTAACATGCTCTAGGAGAACCTGCTTGAGCAGGGGGGTGGCACTGGGTGAGCTCCCAAGGTCCCTTCCAACCCTTGCCATTCTGGGATTCTGTGAAAACCTGCCCCCCCCCCAGGGAATCTGTTGGGCTGTGTGTGGCTGTCCTCACCCTCCAGCTGAACCGCTCATCTTAGGCTTACTTTACAGCCCCTGGAGACCTAATCCAGAGCCTTAATTCACCCGCCTGCCCGCTGCCGACGATGCGTCAGCCCCGCGGCATTAGCGCCATGGCTGGTGAGAGCAAAGTCAGGGTCACAGCACGCTGCCGGCGTCTCCAAAGGCCCCGCAGAGCAGGCGGGACGCTGGTTTCCCAGCACACCGGGCCGACAGACAGACTGACACCCTCCCTGCGAGCCGGGCTGCGCCTGCCACCCCCCTTCGAAATCCTCCAGCATCCTCCCCAGTTCATCACAGCCCACTGAGCTGGGAAACGAATCTGCGCTTCCAATTTGCTTGGAAATTCACAGGTTTCAGCCCAATTCCCGCAGTTAATGAACTGCCTAGGAGCGATGCAGGCGTCTGGAGACATCTTCCCTCCATCTCGCACCGTGGGGAAGAAGAAATTTTGCCCTTATAAGGCCACAATAAAGCGCTAAACCCTGGCAGAAAGCAAATGCTACTGAAGCGCACGGTTGCATAAACCCAGCGGGGGGGGGACACACACGTAGGGCTGCAGCGGCGCCGAGCTGTAAATGCTTTTAAAGAAGCAGCTGATTCCTAGGGGTGTGTTTGGATGCACGCCTCCAGGCGGGGCTCCTATGGGGGTTTGGAAACCCAAGGGTCGTCCCCTTTTGGGACTGTAGACCTCACTCAAGGAGGAACCTTGCTGGTCCTTGCTGGTCCCGGGAGGGCGGTGGGTGGCTAGAGGGACCCAGCTCTGCCTGGGCTGCCATCACTCCCTGCCTGTCCCGCTCATAGGGTCCCTCTCCTCCACTCATTGATCTCTTTCCATGAGATTTTTAGCAAGTTCAGGACTTTGATGTCTCCACTCTTCCAACTGGAAGAGGCCAAGAGCTCAGACTGGAGCTCATGAGCTTCAGGGCTCAAGAGCTACTGGAGAGGAGACCGATGGACAAAGTCACTACCATGGACACCACAACTACATGAACGATGTGAAGCTGCCTGAAAATCTGGCTTAGCAGCCTGTGAACCCAAGATATTTATACACAAATGGTTTCTTTCATGCTTGCAGAACTCTCCTGTTGCCTGACGAGCTGGGTGAGGATTTGAGCATGGGGTTCAAAGCCCCTGTGATGGAGCAGGCTGAATCTGGCCCAGCATCACTGGGGCCTCAGTGCCCATCCATGCCTTGGCCTCATGGCTGCATTTGAGGTGGTTAAGGGGCTGCTCTTCCCAGCAAGGACTGAGCCCTCAGCATCCTTAAGCCACAGCTCATGGCAAAACGGGTCCCAGCTCGCACTTCATCTCAATGGATGGCCAACTGCAGCGTCCCCAGTCCTCAGCCCTCTCCACCCATCCCAGTCACCAGGCTGGGTTTGCAGCTGGTGTTGCAAAGCAGCAACTGGTTTGCAAAGCAGCTTTGTGTCAAGAAATGGAAGGGTACAGTCCCTGGGCTTGTTTTCATCCAGTGTCAGGTCCCATGAGCTTAGAAAGACACAAGGGCGATGCTAAGGACCCTTAAATGAATAGAAAGCTGGTAACAGCGTCCCTTAGAAGAAGCAGAGGTGTCCCCACCTGCCATCACAGGGTGAAGGGTTCCTCATTTAAGCCTGGTGAGGCACTGAGGTCCCGGCAGACCGCTGCGGGGGGAGCTTCAACAACGCCTTTGAGAAGCTAAGGGCTTGTCCGTTCAAGAGTTAATGCTGCAAGGTGCCAAGGGCTCGTTCCCTCCGCCTCTGTCCCTGCTTTCTCCTCCAGCCTCTGATGGGCTCACTGCCTTGCCTGGGATGTGCACACTCACGATGCCCCCCAGCACACGGGCACGGGTCAGGGACACTGCCACTGTCACCTTCCTTCACCCCAGAAGCATCCACGCTGGTGGGGTTGTGTGGCCAGCATGCCCTCCTCCCCAGCACTCCTCCACCTCCTGCCCTGAAGGCAGCTCAGTCCTGGGGGCACCACCAACTCCATCCAGATGCAAGACCCCGCATACCAGCGCATGTGGCTCTACACCCCCCGTGCGGCTCTGATCCCATCCCGTATGAGGCCTGACCAACAGCCTGGCTCTTAATCCCCTCCAAAGCTGTACTTAATTACATTTGTTCTCTGGCATCCGCCGCGTGCCACAGACCTCAGAATTTGCTGAGGTCTGTGGCATCAGCTCTGTGCTGGGCAGGCGTGGTGGAGCACCAGGGACCTGCTGGAGCCGGTGTGTGGACACTTACAGCCCATCCTCAACTTGAGCTGTGGGTACGGGTCTTCTGATGGCCAGGAGGTCTGATGCACCTTAGAGGAGCACCAGGGCAATGCTGCCCTTTCAGGCCAAGCCAAGCCTTCCCCATCCCTGCTGCCATGACCCATCTCCGAGTGCTGAGCATCACATTTACCTTCTGAAGCTCCTCTCTGAGGACTGCTGGTTGGATTTGCCTGGAGAGATGTCCGAGCCCTGACAGTGACCGGAGAGGAGGCTGTCTGTCTCTAAAGAGTACCTGCCATCCCTCTCAGAGTGGATGCTGGGGGTCTCCAGGAATTCCTTGTCGCTCCATGTGCCCACTGTCCCATCCAGGGCCTGGTACCTGATCTCTATGGAGATGCTGGTCTGCAACACACAGGGAAGACACAATCAGCCCCCAAGGGCAGCGCAGGGAG
Source organism: Gorsachius magnificus (assembly GCA_034008185.1). Lineage (NCBI taxonomy): Eukaryota > Metazoa > Chordata > Aves > Pelecaniformes > Ardeidae > Gorsachius > Gorsachius magnificus. The sequence continues at coordinate 125,357,361 of CM067083.1, forward strand.
GGAGGAAGGTCCTACAGAACCTGAAAGGCAGAAAGAGCTGTGGTGTCAGCTGGCTTGATCTCTGAGCCTTGCTAACCACAAAGTCTCTTCTTTCCTAGTGCATGGGACAGCTGGAGAGCAGGTCTTTGGCTTCAGGTGGTCTGACCCAGCTCCAGCATGGTGCTTCAGCCTCGCTCCTGCTCAGGAACCTGATTCACCTGGAGTTGCTGGGGTATCCCAGACCAGCTACATCAGATACGAGAGACACCAAAAGCCCTGAACAGCAGACAAACCCTTTGAGCAGCTGAAGGCACCACGAGCAGATGAAACCCTGTCATGTTGGTGGGTTCTTCTCCATGGCACATCAACTCATTAAGAATTTTCACCCTGCTGTTAAGTGCTGGGCTGCCAAGCCCCACGGATACATGGTGCCTTGCTCCTGCCTGGCTCCATCCCATCCCCAGGCAAGGGATGGGGATCCCTGGGGAGGTTTGGACAGATCCTGGCTTGGGGAGAGGGTCTCCCAGTCTGGCCATGACCAGCCTGTCTGGGGCTCGGGGACGGGCAGGGACCTGGCACTGGCTCTGCCCAAGATTGATCTAAAGCTTCTTCTGGATGAACCAGGTAAGAGCAAGGTCCTCTCCCCTTCTATGTGCTCATCTCCTAGGTACCCACCCAAGATTGCGCCAAGCTGCTGCAGCAAATTCAGGGTTGGAGCTCCCAAAGATTTTTCCCCCAAAAATCTTTCTCTGGATTTAAAACCCAATCAAACATAGAATCACAGAATGTTTTGGGTGGGAAGGGACCCCCAGAGCCCACCCAGCCCAACCCCCCTGCAGAAGCAGGGACACCTTGAACCACATCAGGTTGCTCACAGCCCCGGCCAACCTGGCCTGGAATGTTCCCAGGGATGGGGCCTCCACCACCTCTCTGGGCAACCCATGACATGTGAAAGCTCAATCCCAGGATTCTATGATTCTATGATTCTACGATCGTGCTGCACAGAACTGCCGGCACTCCTTTGCCCTCATGCTCAAGGTCCTTCTAAACCCACAGCGTTGGACAAAGCAGCCAGAAAAATATCTCCGCAAAACCCACATCTGGTTTGAAAGGCAAACAGCTGCTGCAAAGAGCAGAACAAAAGCAAAACCTGTTCTCCGCCTCCTTTCAGCTTCCACGGCGAAATTATCAGTTGTGTTCAATGCAAAGGCCATCGATCTGAGACACAAGGACAAAGCCAAGAGGCTCAGCAAACGGGGAGTGGGAAAACTTAGTAGGGACTCTTCATTTTTTCATCTCTGTGTTTCAGAGGAGGTGCAGCATCCTGATGTGCTCCAGGCTCCTCGATGAAAGGCTGGAAAACACAAGATAGGGCCTGGAGGGGTTCTGTGCACGCAGCAGATGGCAGCGAAGGAGCGGCTCCGACCCAGCTGGAACTGGAGCTTTGTGGAAGGGTTTGGCTGATTTTATTCTTCACGGGACAAAGTACAAATCTGAGTCCATCCCAACGATTTGCCAACGCTGTGCTGACCCCACCAAGCTGTCTTGGATTGTTTAAAAAAGCAAATGCAGAGGAGAGACCCAGGTTCGGGTGGGAACGTTAATTTTTCACCTTTCCAAACCACCCCAACGCTGTTGTGAAACATTTGATTTTGAAATCTCATTTTTACACTGTATTTAAAGGTTGAAAGCCCCTTTAAAAGGAATGATAAATTGCAGGTGTAATAAACTGAAGGATTTTGGTTTGGGCTGAATGAAATCATCACTTGTCTGACGGGAAATTAGTAGGTGTAGGCTGAACCCAAGAGAAATTCACACTGGAAACAAAACTCTTAATTTAACAGGGAAGAAAATGAACGAGCGGAAGGAGTCACTGAAGGGCTGGGATTGCTCTGCCACCGGACAGTTTAAAATAATTTTTATCTGAGGGTTTGGGTTTTTTTCACCACTTGAGATAATAACGAATTCTGAGGCATCTCAGAGCCTCTCTTGTAGGAGGCCAGGCGACATGATCGTAATATCCCTCCTGGCTTTGCAACGCCGGGCTCTTTTAATCTCTTTGCTGAGGCGAGTCGATAACGTTATTAGGGCTGGCTGGGAGCTGCCGGTGATTTTGCTGTCAGCACAGAAAGAGGAAAACAATTTCCATCCCTTCCTTTGCGTTTGATTACAGAAAGATGAAGGTTTGCCTGGAAACCGCTTTCCAAGAAATGACAGCACTGAACCACAGAGTCATTTGGGTTGGAAAAGACCTTTAAGATCATCAAGCCCATCCATTACCCTCATGCGCCTCTGCCTTCATCCAGAGCTGGGCGATGATGTGAGGAGCTGCTTCCGACCAGCACATCCACAGCGTGGCCACCCCAGGGTGGGTTTGGAGGTGGGATGGATGGCAGGGTTGGGCAATGGTTGGACTTGATGATCTTAAAGGGCTTTACTGGTGAGACCCCACCTGGAGCACTGTGTTCTGGGCCCCCTGGTTCAAGAAGGATGAGAAACTCCTGGAGAGAGTCCAGGGGAGGGCAACAAGGAGGATGGGGGGACTGGAGCATCTCCCCTAGGAGGAAAGGCTGAGGGAGCTGGGCTTGTTCAGCCTGGAGAAGAAAAGGCTGAGAGGGGATCTCATCACCACCTACAAATATCTCAAGGGTGGGGGTCACGAGGACGCAGCCAGACTCTTCCCAGTGGTGCCCAGCGCCAGGACAAGGGGCCATGGGCACAACCTGAAGCAGAAGAGGTTCCAGTTGAACGGGAGGAAGAACTTGTTGCCTGTGAGGGTGATGGAGCCCTGGCCCAGGCTGCCCAGGGGGGCTGTGGAGTCTCCTTCTCTGGAGATCTTCAACCCCCGCCTGGACGCTGTCCTGTGCCCCCTGCTCTGGGTGAGCCTGCTTGGGCAGGGGGGTGGCACTGGGGGAGCTCCGGAGGGCCCTGCCAGCCCCGGCCATGCTGGGATTCTGGGATTCTTCTATGCTTGCCTTGCGTGGCCCTCGGGGAGCACGGTCTGCGAGAAGGGTCCCTGCTGCCAGCTTGGCATCTGGCAAAACCGGGGCTGCGCCGCACGACAGCACCTTGAGCCTCCTGCACCGTGCTTGCCCTCTGGGGACAACGCAACACCCCAACTTTGCAGAGCAAACACGCCTTTAAAATCCCAGTTTTTAAGGAGTCGAGAGAGGCGGGGTGTGCCAGGAGGGGACATAGGGAGATTGCTTGCTTTCCTAATTTGGGGGGGGGGGGGATTTTTGCAACCCTTGCACGTGATTTGTCTTCACGTTTGCTCAACGCGAGGAACACGTTGCTTCCAAGCAAAAACTTTTTCTTTGCATCTCAAAGGACGAGGAGTGCAAACGGCTGGTTATCCCGTCTCGGCTGACGGGCAGTGGTTTTCCATACCTGCCCTCCTCTGCCTCCTCCGAGTGTCTGATCATTTTTCAGTCCCTCTCCCCTTCTGCAACAGCCCTCACTGGCCGTGGCCAGCTCTTATGGCTACTAAAAAAATCAGCATCTTTTGAGTCCGGGGGAAGGTGGGTCACCTCCCCAGGAGGGTGACTGCTGCCCATCAGGAGCTATTCTGGATTTAGATTTCCACTAACATTTCTCCATGCAGAATGTCCCAGGCCTTGCCTGCTGGATTCTCTCTCCTCGAGGCTCCCTCAGTCCAAATTTATCCCCTCGCTGGAGCAAAGGCTGGGAGCGGGCAGTTTGGAGGGGGAATTTGGAAGCTGAGTTGCCTCTGTGCCCCTGAAGTTGCATGGGAGAAGGGATCCAAAACCCTGCTGAAAGCCCAAAATGCAAACACCCCTCCTCACACCCCAGCTCTGGTTTGAACAGGGGTGACCTGGGGCTGGGACGATGACCCAGAATTGGGAGGGAAATGGAGGGAGGTGGCATTTCTGCTCACAGCCAGCTCAGCAAACTCAGGGTTTGTGCCTGTGCGTGCATACGGCTTGTGGCCTGCAGAAGATGGGGGATTTATTGTCTCAGCCAAGGGAGACCCGTACTGCAGCAAAACCTGCCTTGCCCAGGCTGCCCCCATTTTGTAGAAGCAGGCAATGCTTGGTATCTGCAACGCTCGGTATTTGCAAGGCTCAGTTTCTGCAACGCTCGGCATTTGCAACGCTAAGTATTTGCAAGGCTCAGTATTTGCAAGGCTCAGTATTTGCAAGGCTCAGTATTTGCAACGCTCGGTATTTGCAAGGCTTGGTATTTGCAAGGCTTGGTATTTGCAAGGCTCGGCATTTGCAAGGCTTCGTATTTGCAATGCTCGGTATTTGCAAGACTCCTTATTTGCAAGGCTTCAGTATTTGCAACGCTCGGTATTTGCAAGGCTCGGCATTTGCAAGGCTCGTATTTGCAACGCTCGGTATTTGCAAGGCTGCATTTGCAAGCTCGGTATTTGCAAGGCTTGGTACTTGCAAGGCTCCGTATTTGCAAGGCTCCGTGTTTGAACCCCAGTTCTGCAACGTGGCAGTGCAGGTGCTTCCTCAGCCCTAGGTCCGTTCATTCTAAAAATTCCATCGGTTCGAATACCGAGAAGTTGCATGCATTTAATTTTCATCCATCGATTCTCCTTTCTGACCTGCAATACTGAAGGGTCTTAAAAGCAGAGGGGTTTCATCCTTTGGAGGGTCCCGTGGACTTTAATCAGGCAACTTCTCAGGCTGATAAACCAAGGCAACAGCAGGAGCTGTTTTCTCCAGCCCTGAAATTATTTTTGCACCCTGGGTCTGCAGCCCCTCCATCCCCCCCCGCAGGAAGTCACCTCCGTCTCCTAATGAACCATCGCCTTCTCGCTGCCAATTGCTTGCTCTGCGTGGAGAGTTGCAGGCAACGGCGCTTCTGCGTTGTGCTGACTGTAGGAAGCCGCTTCTAAAAGACGGGGGGGGGGGGAGGAGGGGAGGTTTTATTTCTTTTAATTAAAACACTCAGGTTTGGATAGCCAAGACGGTCAGGAGCAGCTGTATTTCCAAGTGTGTGCTAAGCCTCGGTTCCCATGGGAAACGGCTCCCATGGGGTGCGTTAAGCGGATGGAAATGCACCGAGTTGCCCAGAGCAGAGCCTTTTCCCTGGTGTGGGGGGCTCTGGATGAGGGGTGCAGACCCGGAGCCGCTGGTATTTCATAGAATCATAGAATCATCATAGAATCAGCACAGAATCATAGAATCACAGAATCATAGAATCATCATAGACTCATCATAGAATCATCATAGAATCATAGAATCATCATAGAATCATAGAATGTTTTGGGTTGGAAGGGACCCCTAGAGGTCATCTAGTCCAACCACCACTTATCCTTATTTTCCCCAGAAGGGTGTAAAGAGCGGGACCTCAGGCGAGCTGCTGCGGGAGGAATTCCTCATGTGCTGGGTAAAAGCAGCGTTGAGGTCGGGGCGAGTCCTGCAGACGCCGAGTGTTTCCAACACCCAGTCCCATGGGTGCAGATTAAAGCCACTAACGCTGATGGCCGGGGCAGAGCCAGCGTGGGATTGCTCGGGCGCAGGAGCGCTGGGAGCAGAGCTCAGTGTGGGAATGTGGACAAAGCAGCAGCTCAGCATCTCTGTGGGGACACGGGGACCTCGCTGGGCTCCGAGCCCCCACGGGTCTCCAGCAGCAGGAGATTTTCCGGCTGTTTCTGAGCTGGGTGCGAGCAATTACAGCTGGTGGGTGCGTGGGTTAAACCCGACCCATTCCTGCTTTGCCCCCATCCTAAACTGTATGGCCTCAAGTTGTGCCAGGGCAGGGTGAGGTTGGCCCTGGGGAACAATTCCTTCCCCAAAGGGCTGTCAGGCACTGGAAGGGGCTGCCCAGGGAGGGGAGGGGGGGGGGGGTGAAAGGGCTTTGCCAACCCAAACCATTCCGGGATTCTCTCAGGGCTTGCAGAACAGCCCAGCCTTTGCTGTGCACCCTCCGGACGGCCCCGCTGTCATAGTCCTTCAGCCCGAGAATAACGGGATGAACGAAAGGTTGAGGATTTGGGGGTTCAGGTGCATAACACAGATTTCTCTGTTCCCACAGAGCCAGCAGAAATATGGACACATGGAGCAAGGAAGGGCAGCAGTGGCCGCTTATCCCCCATGACCTACCTGAATGGCTGAGTTATTGTCATCTACCAGTGTGTCTGTCACCTCCACCTGCCCTTCCTCCACCACCTTTTGCAGGACCATCCGGAAGGTGCCAATGAGCCTACAGAGCAAAGAAGAGAGAAGTCAGGCAAGATGTGGTGAGCACCCACAACAGTTTGTTTTCAATGGGAAAGGACTTTGCTGGCCAAGTCACTTTTTGCTTCCCGCTTGCCTTAGGAGGAGGTAGACATGAGATGCAGGGTCAGAGCATGGCCAAGGACTCTGGCAGCCGCAGCCAGTGTCCCCAGCTCAGTGGAGATGGTGGGCACCGGAGAAGCCAGCTGAGAAGACATTTCAAGGTAACGCTGTTGGGATGAGGAAGAGACTTTGGGAGCCATCAGTCTTGTATTGCTGGGGGGGACAATCTTTTTAGTAGGGCCAGCTGTGACAGGACAAGGGGGGATGGCTTTAAACTGAAGCAGGGTAGGTTTAGACTGGATCTAAGGCAGAAATTCTTTCCAGTGAGGGTGGTGAAACCCTGGCAGGGGTTGCCCCGAGAGGGGGTGGAGGCCCCATCCCTGGGAACATTCCAGGCCAGGTTGGCCGGGGCTGTGAGCAACCTGATGTGGTTCAAGGTGTCCCTGCTCCTGCAGGGGGGTTGGGCTGGGGGGCTCTGGGGGTCCCTTCCAACCCAAAACATTCTACGATTCTTTGAATCCAAACCAGCCTTTTCCATGCCATTGAACAAGGCAAGAACCAGGGCACTGTCCCTCACCCACCTGCACCAGGACATAGCACAGGCCATGGGGAGGTCCCAGGTCGACCCACCCATCCCAGAGGGGTTGTCCTGGGGCAGGGCATCCCTGGAGCTGCTTAGATGTGCTTGGTTGTGGGTGGGATGAGTTGAGCAGCCCAGCCTGGCTGGATTGGCCCAGGGTTGGAGAACAGGGCTCGGGCCATTTTGTTTACTTTGATGGGCATCGCCTGAAGGTGCTGCCTGTGAAGGGAGGTCTAATCACAACTGATGCCTGAAGGCTCGTGTCCTTGTCCCAGCCCACTCCCAGCCTGCCAGGTATCTCCAAGCAATGCAGCAGGGACCCAGGGAGCTTAGGCTGCCTACCCCTTGGGGGCTTTCAAGACCCAACTGGAAAAAGCCAAGAGTCACCTGGTGCAAGGTCAAGCAGACCCAGCTTTGAACATGAGGCTGGACTAGAGATCTCCTGGAATGCCTTCCAGTCTGAATTATCCTGCGATATGATCCTGTGATCCTCGATCCTGTAATTATTGTTGTGGCTGTAGTGTGTGGGGCAAGCTGCGTGCCAAAGTTGAGTCCCTGTGTATTTGTCATGACAGCCTCACCTGAGCCAGGCCCACACGTCCCCGAGCCAAAGGGGCTTGTGGTTGAACGGAGACATTTACAGCGAGCGTGGAGCGATGCTCTAACGCGTTGTCTCCTCCTTCCAGGCTTGTTCCCTCTCTTGCGCTGCATGCGGAGTGCTCCCACCTCAGCACCGGCATGGAGGAGGGGGGGCTCGCACCTCTCCCACCCAACCTCCACATCCTGGCTACCACCACGGGCTGAGATGAACGCCGAGGCGAGGGTGTATAACGCCTTCCAACCCCCACGGCCATTTCTCCCACCAGCACCCGGTCACCACCCGAACCCGCCCCCCACCAAGATGAGCAGGATGAAGGCATCCAATTGCTCTGAGCTCTCGCCACCAGGGAGCCCAGCACCCTCTGCACTGCAAGCAGCCACGTTTGCTAAATTACAGGTCCAAATAGATAGCACGGGGAGCGGAGAAGTCTGGTGCACTCTAATAAAAGTCATTACTCATTTGCCAGCTCCTGGCTTGTCAAGGAGCTGTGGCTTTCATGGTTCTTTATGTCCTGCTGCTGCACCAGAGGGACCTTCCCAGGCTGAGAAGAGCTGGCTAGGAACCAACAAGTGACTCCTGACATGCAAAAAGCCCCAGAGTAGTGAATGCAGAGCTGCCTTACACCGTCTGCCTTGCGTGTGTCATCTCCGGGGCCGCCGTCCCGGGTGGCAGCAAAGATATTGCACGGCACAGCAGGAATATGCCTGCAGGGCTGGCGAGGGAGCTGCTGCTCATTAAGCATCTTCCTTGCAAGCCTTAAGGCATCGCTTCCCACGATGCTGATTTACCGAGGCGTGGTTTCGGGGAGGGAAACAAGAACTGGGGTATGGAGGGCTCCTCTCCCGCCTCGGCCCCCATGTCACCCAAGACCCCAATGCTGCGCCTGCATCAGCAGCCCGGAGACCCAAGATAAAAGCTGGATTAGCAGATTTGCCCAGCATTGTCGGTCTGTGGCAGAGCCGAGGGTGGGCTTTGCCTTTCCCAGCCCCCCCGCTGTCCCCTTATGCTTTGAAGCAGCCTCTGAAATGCAGCTCAGCCCTGCTCAGCTCCCTGGGGTCTTCCCTGCCTTGGGGGATTGATTTCCCTGGGTCCTGCCTCTGCCAACCCTTGGGGTTTTTTGTTTTCTTCCCCCTCCCAATGGTCTGACTTTGCAGGGCTCCCCGTGCCCCCTCCTGCGTGCGCGGGGACCAGGCAGCCCGGCCGTGGGCGTTCCTCTGACCGAAGCAAAGCTGCGCTGTGTAGTTATCCCTCTGTACCCCACTCATTTATAATAAGAAACGACCTGAAGAAATTAATGAACGACCGGAGGAAAACAGCAAAAAGTGACCTCACTGTTGTGCATCCACTTATGTCAGGCACTGGAAGGGGCTGCCCAGGGAAGGGGTCGAGTCCCCAGCCCTGGGGGGATTGAACAGCCGGGCAGAGGCGGTGCTGAGGGCCAGGGTTTGGGGGTGGGATGGCAGGGGTAGGGGAACGGTTGGTCTGGGGGAGCTTAAAGGGCTTTGCCAACCCAAACCATTCTATGACCCAGCTCTGTCCGACCCACAGCAGGAGGGAGATCCTGCTTTCCAGCAAACCTCCGGCGGGTCCTACTGTAGCTTGCTGGATGCTCCAGGAGCAGAGGAGAGATGTGGCAGCCCTGCCCTGGTGCCCTGTTCAGGATGGGGCCCTTCCCTGCAGGGCTTTCACCTCCCTCCCCAACTCCCAGGTGCTGTGCACGAACACAAGCACCTTTGCTTTGCGTCGCCTCCCATGGAGCCCCACTGCATCTCCGGGATGGGCTTACCAGGGGGAAAAAGGCTGCCGTGCCAGCCTGGTCTGTGAAATAATGGGGTTTGCAAACAGCTTGCCTGTTTTGGAAAGGCTTCCGTGGGAGAAGTCTGCACCGCATTGCTCTGGATGTGAGCACGAGGTGTGTTGTGGGGCTCTGGAGGGCTGTCCCCCGCCTGTGGATTTGACTTCAGCAGCTCCGTTTGGAGGGATGCTCCCAAGAGCTCTGAACCCCAGTTATTTTAGTGCAGCTGCGTACGAGTCAGATCTGCCCGTGCGGGTTGCTAGGCTCCACTGGTAACGCACCGCACCGTTCTTGCTCCTGCCTCGGTTTGTAGGTGTTGGCGTTATTTAACCTGTTTGCTGACGGCACTTCATAAAAATGCAGCCCCTTGGGAATGCCAGGCGGCTCTAAGGTGCGGTGGCGGCTTCTCTGCTCCTTGTAGATCAAGGGGGACCCAGGTACCTTTGGCTCACAGATGCAGAATCCCAGAATCCCAGGATGGCCGGGGCTGGCAGGGCCCTCCGGAGCTCATCCAGTGCCACCCCCCTGCCCAAGCAGGCTCACCCAGAGCAGGGGGCACAGGACAGCGGCCAGGTGGGGGCTGAAAATCTCCAGAGAAGGAGACTCCACAGCCCCCCTGGGCAGCCTGGGACAGGGCTCCATCACCCTCACAGTCGACAAGTTCTTCCTCCCGTTCAACTGGAACCTCTTCTGCTTCAGGTTGTGCCCATGGCCCCTTGTCCTGGCGCTGGGCACCACTGCGAAGAGTCTGGCTGCGTCCTCGTGACCCCCACCCTTGAGATATTTGTAGGTGGTCATGAGATCCCCTCTCAGCCTTCTCTTCTCCAGGCTCAACAAGCCCAGCTCCCTCAGCCTTTCCTCCTAGGGGAGATGCTCCAGTCCCCCCATCATCCTTGTTGCCTCTAGGGGTCCCTTCCAACCCAAAACATTCTATGACCCTATGACCACAATGGTGTCACGAGGCTATGCAGGGAGAAAATTAGAAGGGCCAAAGCCCAGCTAGAACTTAATGTGGCTACTGCTGTAAAAGACAATAAAAAATATTTCTATAAACACATGAGCAACAACAGGAGGGCTGAGGAGAATCCTCACCCTTTATTGGATGTGGGGGGAACCTAGTGACACAGGATGAGGAAAAGGCTGAGGTCCTTAATGCCTTCTTTGCCTCAGGTTTTAATAGCCAGACCAGTTGTCCCCTGAGTACCCAGCCCCCTGAGCTGGGAGACAGGGATGGGGAGCATAATGAGGCCCCCATAATTCAAGGGGAAATGGTGAGCGACCTGCTACACCACTGAGACACACACAGGTCTATGGGGCAGGATGGGATCCACGCAAGGGGACTGAGAAGCTGGGGTGCTCAGGGCCAGGGTTTAGTGGTGGGATGGCAGGGTTAGGGGAACAGTTGGGCTGGGGGAGCTTAAAGGGCTTTTCCAACCCAAATCATTCTGGGATTCTATGAATTGGTGCTTCCAGGGAACTTCATCCCATGGGAAACACCTAAAGGTATCCTAGAGGATATGCTGGGGGAACGAGGGGCTCTTCTGGTTCCTCTAAACCCCCTTTCTGGTGGTGGTGGGCCAGGGCATGGGGGAGGCTGGTCTGAAAGAGCGTGGCTGTGCCTCATAGCAGCAGCAACGCCCATGCATCTCCCTGGGCTTTACAGTTAACGAAGCCCCCCCAGCTGGGGCTGGGCCACGCTTCAGCCCATCTCACAATATGCCATGTCTTAATACCAACGCCTCCTTAGAAACAGGAGTAACTGGGGGGTTCCCCCAGCGTGGCTGTTGCGGCTTTGCCAGGAGGGGTACGAGAGCTGTTTGTGTGCTCAAGGCTTTGCGGCGTGTGAGCATCTGGATCTGGCCCTGTCAGAGCAAGTAGCAGAAAGAGTGGGGGGAAAAGAAAAACCCCAAACCCAGGAGTCAACAGGGCGCAAGCGTCCCCAAGAGGCATTTTGTGCACAGCCCTCCTGGGCTTGCTCAGGAGCATGTTCGTGGGATGGGGGGGAGCTGGGGCTGGAGGGGAGAGCCCAGAGTCAGGCAACATCTCCGCATGAGAATGGGACAGCAAGGATGTCCCGGGCAGAGGCACCCATCAGGAGAGCACGTGCCCTGGCTCCTGACCCCCCAAACCAACTTTCTAGCCACCTCCTGCTTCAGTGGCCGGCTGCGGTGCTGCCTCTGCCTGGGACAGGGTCACCCAAGGGAAGCCCAGAGGCTGCAGCCACACCACGTCCACTCCCACCTCCTGAGAAGATGGCGAGATGCTGGCCCTTTCGCCATCCTCTCATCACGTCTTTGCAACCCTTTCAGCCCGACTGAGGTGCTTCTGTGCTCCCCAGCCCTGCGCGTGGGCCTTGGGCCAGCTTACCCGCAGACCTGTGGGCTATTAGGAAGATGGCATCTGCGTTGTGCTTGGGGTAAGGTGCTCCTTCCTCCTCCCAACCCACTCCCCCGTGTGGCAGTGTGCTCCCCCCTCGCCTCCGACTCCCCCTCCCTTGGCCTCTTCCAAATGATAACCACCCGTGGCAGTGGTGACGGATGTGTCTGGTCGGTGTCTGGTCCTGAAGGATGCAGCCACGGGATGTGGGGGAGACAGATAACAATACCACAGCCAGGGGCTGCTGTGGAATGTGCCCACCTGAGCACAGTGGTCAGGATGCAGATATGCCCATGAGCCAATTGCCTTACCCCCATCAATAGTGAGCAACCCCAGAGCCCTTGGAGGTCTGCATGCCAGGATCTCCCCGGGAGCAGGGACGCCTCTCAAGGTCACTCCTCGAGGTTGAGAGATTCCTTGCCCCCACAGATCCTCGGTAAGTGGCTCACGGCATGCTAACTCTGAAACCTTGGCTAAGTGACATAAAGGGTTGATTGCGCATATATAATCCTTGAGACATAAACCGTTGACCAAGTCTGGGACGAGGATTGGATCCAGCCGCACCCAGACTCCTCTCTGAGGGAGTTCAGAAAGCCAGGGGATCTTTTCTGAACCTCACGACCCAACGGGAGGGTCTGCCTGACAGCTTTGTCTGACCCTGGCCTCTGTGCAGTAAATAACCAAGGGTACCTTGCCATCGAATCTCATAAACTACTGTCGCATTGACCACTGAGCTTTGTTAACTCTGTTTCACACCAATAAACCATATTACTTTTGCCTCCCTCTCCTCCATCCACGTCACCCTGGCAGGCAGGAGCCAGGCACGTGGGAATGAAATATTCAGCGCTTGTCTACACAGCCTTTCATTTCCGAGTGTTTCATAATTCATCAAGTGCCCCGCTCCCCCCCCAGCATTTCTGCTGATGGAAAGAAAGGGAGTTTTCCTGGGTCACTCGTAATTTTATCAGACTGTAGGAACATCTCTTGTTTCAAACCCAGCCTGGCTGGTTCAAAGCCTCGAATCGGGGCAGTCTGGGGCTGCTGACAGCTTTGCTCTTCGCCCGCACTGCACAGAGCGAAGCCGCCTGCGTGCCTGCCGCGGTTTGGGGACAGTGGGGACGCTGCACCCCAGCAGGCGCTGCCAGCACCGAAGTGCCTGTTCCCTCCAAGCAAGGGCTCCGAAGCCAAGGTGTGCATCTTGGTCTGGCTTTGCTAAGAGCAGCCTCCAGCCCATGAAGTTCTGTCTCTTCTCTGTTAGTGTCCCTGTTTGCTCCCTGGGCTCCTGCAGCCAGGGGGGGTGGAATCTCCATCTCCACCCCCCCTCTGGTGGGGGGGTGGCATATCCATCCATCCATCCATCCATCCATCCATCCATCCATTCATCCATCCATCCATCCATCCATTCATCCATCCATCCATCCATCCATCCATCCATTCATCCATCCATCCATCCATCCATCCATCCATCCATCCATTCATCCATCCATCCAACTGTCCATCCATCCATCCATCAGCAGATGCTGGGAAGTGACAAAAGGCAAATCACGGCACCTCTGTCCTGGCTTGGTCCCCACCTCCAGACAACCCTCGCAAGGTAGGGTGGGAAAACAGGGGGGTGCCACTGCCTTTAAACCACTGCCAGGCCTGCAAGAGCCCAGGACGTTGGCATGAAGGCTCAGCTGCCCGAGGGAGGATCCAACCCGTGCTACAGGGAGACCTCATCCCCTGCTCTCAAACCACTTGGAGGGATTGGCTCCATCTCAGTTCGGGAATTAAGCGCTGCCTGGGCACCGTCCCTCACCTGCCCACACTGGGACCGCCAGCCTGGCCCATGCAGGGTCCCTAGCCCATGGCGGGGATGGAGGGGCAGGGGTTAGTGCGGGGCCAGCAGCCCCAGGGCAGTTTGGAGAGGAGAGCTTCGCCCTCCCCGCCTGACCACGGCCAACCCAGTGGGGGGCTTGGGGCAGAGAAGGACCCTGGTGACATCTGCATAGAGCACTAGGATGGATGGAGAAACCAGGTCAGACCCAAATGAAAGCTGTGGAGTTGAAATTGGGATGGTAATCTGATATCAAACAGGAAAAACAAAACAGAAAAAAGTAGAAAAAACTAGAAAAATAGAAGAAAATAGGAAAAAAAATAGAAACACAATAGAAAAAAAAATGGACAAAACCCAGAAAAATGATAGAAAAAAAAGAAAGAAGAATAAAAAGAGAAAAATACAATCTAGGAAAAAAAAAAAAACAGAAAACAAAGAAAAACAAGAAAAAATAGAAAAATAGGAAAAAAATAGAAAAATGGAAAAAAATAGAAAAATGGAAAAAAAAATAGAAAAATAGAAAAAAATAGGGGGAAAAAAAAGAGTTACGATGCCGAGCCATTATACAGCCCATCCCCGCAGCCTCGCCTGCTCCCCACCCAAACAACCTTTGAATGCTCATCATACTCCAGGGAAAACCAGGAATATCATGGGGCAGGGGGGCCAGGCAGGAGCAGCCACTGCATCCTCCTGCTGCCCCCCCCGCCAGGACGCCTTCCCACCCCCGGCACCGCAGCCTGCAGACACCGAAGGATTTGGTTGCACCCCCCAACCCAAAGCGGCGTCTCTGAATCCCTGCAGGGTGCCTGGCAGGAGGGGGGAGCTGGGGGGGGTCGGGCTCTGCTCCCAGGGAAGGGGCGATGGGATGAGGGGCACCGGCCTCAAGTTGTGCCAGGGCAGGGTGAGGTTGGCCCTGGGGAACAATTCCTTCCCCAAAGGGCTGTCAGGCACTGGAAGGGGCTGCCCAGGGAAGGGGTCGAGTCCCCAGCCCTGGGGGGATTGAACAGCTGGGCAGAGGCGGTGCTGAGGGCCAGGGTTTGGGGGTGGGATGGCAAGGGTAGGAGAAGGGTTGGGCTGGGGGAGCTTCAAGGGCTTTGCCAACCCAAACCATTCCATGATCCTATGATTCTATGTCCAACTTGAGCTGAGCCAGCGTCCCAGCTGCCTTCTCCCCTCCTCGCTCTACTCTGGCTCTTAGTGAGCCAAGACCATTGGCAGCCCCTCCTGGGAAGCCTGGACTCCGCTCATCTTTGTCGCTGCGCCTTCCCTCCTCCACGGGGCTCAGTGTTTCAGCTCTTTTTTTTTTCACGTGCCAGCCTTGCTTGCAAAACCGTATGGCATGGTATCGCTCACAGAAAGGCTGATACCTCCATAGACATCTTGGCTGATTAGCTTGCATCTCTGATGTGGTATGGAAACTTCTGCCTTTCCAGGTTCCTCTCGGGTCATAACCAAGCACAACCTTTCCATCTACCTTTTACCTTCCATGGAAGCTGATGCTAGAAAGTCTTAATGAGACTTCAGACTTGCTGCAGCCATCCCATCCCAAGGGGCTTCGTGCAGGAGAAAGGTTTCAGGACCTTTGTGGACCAGGCAGCTGTAGGTGTACCACAGACATGAGCCCTATGGGCTGGGAAGATAAGCTGGGCTTTGTGAACCTCAGACTCTGGAGCACTTGCCACCCACCCTACCTTGTGGAGGGGAATGTGAGAGGAGACCCTGCTCGCTGGACTGGTTCCCACCATACCCATTTTACATCAACTGGAAAAGAAGTTGGACCAGGACCTTCTTCTGAGGTGAATAATCCCACAGCTCAAGAAGTGCAATGGAAAATGGAGAAGAAAAAAAGTGTTAGTTTAAGAAAAAAACATGAAAAGGAAGAGTGCAGCCCATGGATTGGAAGGATGGGGCAGGCTGGGCTCGCGGAAGGACAAGTCCATTTGTGATGATAACCCAGATACATCAGGAAGGCCCACAGTTCATCAAACCTTGCCATCCCAAGTGAGTCTTCTGGCCGATGTAGGATGTCCACCTTAGGACTCCTGGGGCCGGAGGGGATATCTTTGTGTTCAAGAAACTCCAATAAACTCATGCAGATTTTTCTTCCATAGAATCACAGAATCATAGCAAAAATTACCGGAATAAGATCATAGAATCATAGGATCACAGAACGTTTTGGGTGGGAAGGGACCCCCAGAGCCCACCCAGCCCAACCCCCCGCAGGAGCAGGGACACCTTGAACCACATCAGGTTGCTCACAGCCCCGGCCAACCTGGCCTGGGATGGTCCCAGGGATGGGGCCTCCACCCCCTCTCGGGGCAACCCCTGCCAGGGTTTCACCACCCTCACTGGAAAGAATTTCTGCCTTAGATCCAGTCTAAACCTCCCCTGCTTCAGTTTAAAGCCATCCCCCCTTGTCCTGTCCCAGCTGGCCCTGCTAAAAAGCTTGTCCCCTCCTTTCCTCTGGGCCCCCTTGAAGCCCTGAGCGGCCGCACTCAGCTCTGCCCGCAGCCTCCTCTGCTGAGGCTGAACACCCCCAACTCTCCCAGCCTGGCCTCAGAGCAGAGGGGCTCCAGCCCTCGGAGCATTTTAGTAGCCCTCCCCTGGCCCCGCTCCAACAGCTCCATGTCCTCCTGGTGCTGAGGGCTCCCGAGCTGGACGCAGGGCTCCAGGGGAGGTCTCCCCAGAGCAGAGCAGAGGGGCACAATCCCCTCCCTTGATGACAGGAGCCAAGTTCAGTTCTGAACCTTTCAGCATCCACCAGATCTCGCGGCGGGGCTCTCCACAGCCCACCCAGCATCACATCAGGCCCACTTCATCCTCAGCCTGCTCCCGCTCCCTTCATTTTCATGTCTTCCAAGGTTTTCTACTGAAACAGACGATGAATAAGGGCTTCCCCCCCAGTTTAATCTTGTGGCTGTTCATTACGTCCTCTTTTGAACAGGACTAATTTAATTTACAGTTCCTCATATCAAAGCTGTTCCAGAGCTTCTGGCTGTTCTGTTGGATCCTTCTTGCTCCTGCACAGTTAATAACACAAAACCAAAGGAGTCCTACGACCAGCAGCTTGTTGGTTACCGGATCGATCCTAGCTACTAAGACAAGTGTAAGATCCCCTCCAAGAGACCTGCCTGGTCCAGACTTCGCATAATGAAGTGTGGGGATCTGAATCACATACAAAAATCGCAAACATAACTCCGAAGTTATGCAAGTGGCCCCCAAATCCCATAAGGTCTTCCCATAGGATTTTGCCGTACTGGTGAAATTTGGAAGCTACGCTAAAAAAGTTGTTTTGGATGGAGGCAAAGGCAAACCAAGCACGCGGCTGGCGTGCTGTGCTTCTGTGTGAGCATTTTGTCTGGGTTACAAGCACACATAGTTGCATTCAAAGGGATTTAATTGTTTTCTGCCTTTTAGCAAGTCTCCAGACACAAATAACATCTCAACATGTGTACGGACGGCATCGCTCACCCAGTGGTCCCGTGAGTCAGCTGCAGACCCCCGGAGGTGACCTCAGGGTATCCCTGGGGTCCTCCACACCGAGAGGGAAAGAACTGGGGAGAACTGAGTCTCCTGCACCACCGACGATGCTCCCAGGGCTGCGGCTCAGCCCTCAGCAATGTTTAAGCAAGCTGGGAAAGGCACCATCTCAAGGAATCGTAGAACCACAGAATGGTTTGGGTTGGAAAAGCCCTTTCAGCTCATCAAGCCCAACCGTTCCCCTGACCCTGCCATTGGTGCCAACCGTGGCACCTTCTGGTTTGCAAAACTCAGCTCTTGCAACTCCCTACCGGCCCAGAGCCTGGGAGCTGCTCTGCGCAAGGAGGGCACCCAGGGAGGAGGGGACTGCCCCAGTGTTAATCATTTTTTCCATCACACCTATTCTAAAGCCATTCTGCGGCAGGTCATTTTCCACGGATGAAAAGGCGAGCGCCCTGGTTTCTGCACGGTGAAGGCAGTTTCATACCAGACTTGAACTCTGCAAAGATCTTAATTGCTGGAGAAGCTGGAGTACAAAGGACAAAGCAAAGCTCTATTTGTATCCTGGAGAGCTCAGCGTGTTATTAAAAGCCTTTGGCACGAGTCTCTTTGTCTGTCAGGTAAGGAGAGCCAGCTCCTGCCTCTTCCCCCCGTGGGTATTGGTTTTCTGTAGGGGGGTGTTATCTGTGCCCCCACCCCTGCATCGCCCGACAGGGAGCCGATGCATCTGTAAGGTGGCTTTTGGCCTTTGGCCAGATCCAGTTACTGCTGCTCGCCCCGGAGAGAAAACCAGTACCCTAGAGGAAAACAAACCACCCCAAAGCATAAGCCCTTCGCTTTTGTGCAGCCTTAAGGGATGGGGTCGTTGACTGGTATTGCCCTTGTTTCATACACGTGGCCCAGAAGAGGCTTGTCCAGGCTGTCCTGGCAGGTCAGGAATGGGAACAACAGCAGGGACCAGACCTCCTGCCTCAGGGATGCTGCTCCGTGGCTGCTGGACCACACAGCCACACAACCTCTCCAATGCCTCACCAGCACGGCGTGCCGCCCGGGCTGCTACCTCTGCTTGCTCCTTGCATCTCTGCCCTCTCCTGTGCACATGGGGCCTCCACCCCACATCACTCATACGCGGTCCACAGTGCCTTCTCCTGCTCGGACACACTCAAATCCACATCTGGGCCTCACATCACATAGCCACCTCCTGCACATCCCCCCGGGCCCTGCATGGGACCACATGCTACGAATTTTCACCCATCTTGAAGGTATTTCGTAGGTGTCCCCAGGGGACCAGAAGACAAAGGACAGAGATGAACTGAGTTCCGGTAGGATCTCGGTATTTCATAGAATCATAGAATCACCTCGGTTGGAAAAGCCCTTTAAGATCATCGAGTCCAACCGTTCCCCTAACCCTGCCATCCCACCACTAAACCCTGTCCCTCAGCACCCCATCTCTCCTTCTTTTAAATACCTCCAGGGATGGGGACTCCACCACCTCCCTGGGCAGCCCATTCCAGAGCCTGACAACCCTCTCGGTGAAGAAGTTTTTCATAATGTCCAGCCTAAACCTGCCCTGGCGCAGCTTCAAGCCATTCCCCCTCGTCCTATCATCTGTTACCAGGGAGCAGAGGCCGACCCCCCCCTCACTCCCCCCTCCTCTCAGGCAGTTGGAGAGGGCGATCAGGGCTCCCCTCAGCCTCCTCTGCTCCAGACTAAACACCCCCAGTTCCCTCAGCCGCTCCTCGTATGACTTGTGTTCCAGACCCCTCCCCAGCTTGGTTGCTCTCCTCTGGACATGTTCTACCCAGGTCATCATATTATTTGGCTTCACCACCTGCTTTTTGGGATGGGATACATGGCATCGGATGAAGGATCTCCCATCTGTAGGATGGGTCATGTAGGACCTGTGATTATCGGTCCTTCTCTTGTGTGGAGCATTTTCGGTCTGCACCTACCCCAGTAAATTAACCACAGGTAGAATGTGGCACTGCCCCTCATCCACCCGCACTGGGCCAGGGCATCCCTGGGGTGGTTTGGATGGGTCTTGGCTGGAGAGGAGAGTTTCCCAGCCTGGGGATGCCCTACCCGGTCAGGGGCTGGAGACAGGTTTTGGGGCTGGTGGCAGGGCTGGTCTGGCCAATTTGAGCTGTCCCCACCTCCATGCCCTGCCCCTGTCTTTGGGCACTCAGACCAGGCTCCCAGGGGTGGCCACTGTCCCAGAGCCGAGACCCATCGGAGCCCCCAGCCCCTCTGAGGAGCCAGGATGTGACGGGCTGCTGTGAGGAGGCTGAGGCTCTGGGAAAGGATTATCTTACCAGCTAATTAGCTGCATGCTGATGGCCAGGGAGGCAGGAAACCAAAGCGATTCATGGAGCCAAGCAGCCACCAAATAACTCCATTCTTCAGGGCGGACCTGCATCGGGTGTCAGGCCTTTATCTGGGGCTTGGATAACCCGCGATGATCAGCTGCCTGTGAATTATTCACAGCAGCCAGGGCTCAGCTTCCCAAACCCCAGTGCCGGGGCTCTGCCTCTCCTCGCTCCTCTCCCTCCTCTCCAAGATTTACGTCTG
Source organism: Gorsachius magnificus (assembly GCA_034008185.1). NCBI lineage: Eukaryota > Metazoa > Chordata > Aves > Pelecaniformes > Ardeidae > Gorsachius > Gorsachius magnificus. The sequence goes on from CM067083.1 coordinate 125,376,816, forward strand.
TCTGCCCTCCTCCTCCTCCAGCTCCTTTCTCTGCAAGAAGGATGGGCTGCGGTTTCAGCAGTGGATTGTGACCCTGGGCTTTAATTTTTGTTTGCGTACCCAGGGATTCCCTGCATTTCCTTGCAGAAGGTGCTCAGCACCAGCTGCCTGGGGTGGGATGAGGCCAGGTTCATTGGCTGTGTCTTGGCACTCATATCCTGCTGTAGACATTTCTTAGCCAGAAATGCTGTAAGTCTGAACAGAAATCCCTGGAGAATCCCTTTATATTTAGGACTTGGAGCGGTCTGTTCCGCAGGCTGATTCCTGCCACAGATACTCAGGGCTGAAAAATGGGATCCTGGCTCTGTCTGTAGGCACCTTAAAGGGTTGGACTGAGGCTCCCCTGTCGTCGCCTCTTTTGGGCTCCTGCTTGACTTCTGGCTCAGGGAACTTCAGCCTTTTCAGCCTGTCCTTCATAGAATCATGGAGTTATATAATCATAGAATCGTCCAGGTTGGAAAAGACCTTTAAGATCATCATGTCCAACCGCTAACCTAGCACTTCAGCCACAGCCCCTTCTCAGTTCCACGTGCCCAAAGCGTGGCACCCCGGGGCAGGCCATGCTTTGCTGCTCCCGGCCCTCCTAGACCCCTCGCAGCCATTGGGCGTTCAGCTCCATCCCCTAAACGTCCATACCTGTTGCCCTGCAGAGGTCCTGGGGTGTCTGAGACAAACCCAGGGCTGGCAGATACAGCTTTGGATCTGCAGGAGACATGGGTCCTTGCAGAAGGTGAATACCCAAAGTGTGCTGGAGACCCGTGTGGGCACCTGAGCTGAGCCCAAACTCCCCATGGACACCTACAGTGCAGCCCTGGGTTTGTCTCAGACACCCCAGGACCTCTCCCCACCGCCGTCAGGGGAAAGCCAGGGGAGATGTCATCCTTGGTGTCTGCTGAAGGGATTCTCTGATCCCAGCTCCTTTCCTGGGCTGACACGCGCTGGGGTTCGTTTTCCCACTATCTGCAGATGCCAGCATGAGGAAGCTGTTCCTAACCCAAAGGGCTTTTTTAATTTAGCAGAGAGAGAGAACAGGTAATTAAACTCTGGCAAACCTCTGCAGGGAGGGGCTGGGTACTCCACCGCTGAATGCTCCCCCAGGGCCCTGGGCAGGGGAACTTGTTAGCAGGGTCTGCAGCAATAGGACAAGAGGTGATGGTTTTAAGCTAAAAGAAGGGAGATTCAGATGAGATAGAAGGGAGAAATTGTTTGTGCTGAGCGGGGGGAGACCCTGGCCCAGGTTGCCCAGAGCGGTGGTGGCTGCCCCATCCCTGGGAACATTCCAGGTCAGGTTGGACGGGGCTGGGAGCAACCGGCTCCGGTTGGAGATGTCCCTGCTGATGGCAGGGGTTGGGCTGGGTGAGCTGGAACGCTCCCTTCCCACCCAAACCACCCTGTGATTCCATGATTCGATGACTTCAAGGCAAATGCACCCCCGAAACAGGACCCGTAACGATGCAAAGCAGGCGAACACGCTCAATAAATCACAGAATCACAGAATCGCAAGGGTTGGCAGGGCCCTCAGGAGTTCCACCAGTGCCACCCCCCTGCTCAAGCAGGCTCACCCAGAGCAGGGGCACAGGACAGCGGCCAGGCAGGGGTTGAATAGCTCCAGAGAAAGAGACTCCACAGCCCCCCTGGGCAGCCTGGGCCAGGGCTCCATCACCCTCACAGTCAACAAGTTCTTCCTCACATTCAACTGGAACCTCTTCTGCTTCAGGTTGTGCCCATGGCCCCTTGTCCTGGCGCTGGGCACCGCTGGGAAGAGTCTGGCTGCGTCCTCGTGACCCCCACCCTTGAGATATTTGTAGGTGGTGATGAGATCCCCTCTCAGCCTTCTCTTCTCCAGGCTGAACAAGCCCAGCTCCCTCAGCCTTTCCTCCTAGGGGAGATGCTCCAGTCTCCCCATCATCCTAGTTGCTCTCCTCTGGACTCTTTCTGTTAGTTGTTGCAGACTAGGGGTAGTCTGCGGGCAATTGTCATACAAGAACCATCAGCGTCCCATCCACTGATACCACTTTTTAAGAAGCAGGAATAATAGAGAAATCCTAGCACAGCAAAGAGTTCATACAGGGCGCATGGGGCAAGCTGGGCTAACCATGCCAGGGGAAGAGTGGGAAAGCTTGTATGGCCTTCAGTGAACAAGCAATTAAAAACCAGAGCATAATCAATGACATTCAAGGTAGGGTTTATGTGGAGAGAAAGCCTGTCAAAACAAGCTTGGTTGGCTGCTTTGGAGCTGGTTTTTTGGGTAACTGCACAAAAGGAGCAGGTTCTTACAAAACATTTGGTTTCCACTGCCTGTTATCGGTGCCATGCACCAGCAAGAGCAGGTTAATGGGGAGACTCTAAAACCAGGGCATCAGCTGAGAATCCTCTTTGAATGACAGCGCTACGGTGCAGCTTTGCTATGAAGCCCATGACTACGACATCAGTGACCGGGATGTAAAAATAATGTACAATCATATGTTCAAATAACATGAAGGCTGGCAGAGCACTCACCCAGCAGAGAGGAACTGGGGGTGTTGGTCGACAGGGTTCAGGGTTGGGCCCTCCCTCCCCGAAGGACCTGGAGGGGCTGGAGCTTGTCCAGAGAAGGGCAGCGGAGCTGGGGAGGGGTCTGGAGCCCCAGGCTGCTGGGGAGCGGCTGGGGGAGCTGGGGGGGTTCAGCCTGGAGCAGAGGAGGCTGAGGGGAGCCCCATCGCTCCCTAACGCCTGGGGAGGGGGGAGCCGGGGGGGTCGGGCTCTGCTCCCAGGGAAGGGGCGATGGGACGAGGGGCACCGGCCTCAAGTTGTGCCAGGGCAGGGTGAAGTTGGGCATGGGGAACAATTCCTTCCCCAAAGGGCTGTCAGGGGCTGGAAGGGGCTGCCCAGGGAAGGGGTCGAGTCCCCACCCCTGGAGGTGTTCAAAAAAGGTGTAGATGTGGCACCTGGGGACAAGGTTTAGTAGGCCTGGTGGTGTTGGGTTGGTGGTTGGGCTTTGTGACCTTAAAGGTCTTTTCCAACCAAATGATTCTATGATTCTATGATTCCAAACAATGCAGATCTCCCATTCCAAACGATACAGATCTCCCATTCCACATGCCCACCACTCATGAGCTTAGTGACCGCCACAACGGCACTATCTCAATGCAGGTGCCCATAGGAGTTGGTTTGAACACAACTCAAAGTGCCTTGAATTACGCACAGCTCCTGGGGCGGCACTGAGCTCTCCCCCCAAGCCCTGGATGGCTCCTCTGCCTGTATCTGCTACCCATTCCCCACCCAACTCATCCCCCCGGGCTGGGACCCTCTGGGGGCTCCATGCCTTTCTCCTCCCAGCTAGCAACTGAATAAACCCAGGTTTTTCGACTCTCCTTCTGCCACTCAAGCTCCTCCTTAAAAGCAAGACAAAGGCAGGTAGCTTTTTCTCAGTTTGTTGTCTGGGTTTTTTTGTGTTGTTTGTGAGGGTTTTGTGGCTTTTTTAAAAATCATTTATATTTAGTGAGCCTGCCCTGTGTGCCATCTGCCCGTCTCTCCATTTTTTGGCTCTGAAGTAAGCGTTTTGCATGAACATGTGCCTGGGAGATGCTCAGGAGACCCTGCTGAGCTCCAGCTGGGGAAGATACTGGATTTCAGGGCAAAAACACTAGTGCAAGGTCCAACACAAGCAGAAGCCCCTCCCTATCTCTCTTTCCTCGCCCCCTTTCGTGTCAGTGCCAATGTTCTGTAGGACAACTCACGCACGCCGTCCGTGCCTTTTTGAAACGCTCCTGTGTTTTTGCAATGGGGAAATCTATGAAATGCACGGAGGCTGACAGAAGGGACAGACAGACTGACCTGCTCTCGTGTTCGTTAGTAATGTGGGGGGAAAACCTAGACTGAAGGAAACCTTCAAAGATGTTCATAGCATTGCACGTAACACATAAGTCCTGGCAGCCACCATAGGATCCATGTGAGCAAAAATTACCAGAATAAGATCATAGGATCACAGAATGGTTTGGGTGGGAAGGGACCCCCAGAGCCCACCCAGCCCAAGCCCCTGCAGGAGCAGGGACACCTTGAACCACATCAGGTTGCTCACAGCCCCGGCCAACCTGGCCTGGAATGGTCCCAGGGATGGGGCCTCCACCCCCTCTCGGGGCAACCCCTGCCAGGGTTTCACCACCCTCACTGGAAAGAATTTCTGCCTTAGATCCAGTCTAAACCTCCCCTGCTTCAGTTTAAAGCCATCCCCCCTTGTCCTGTCCCAGCTGGCCCTGCTAAAAAGCTTGTCCCCTCCTTTCCTCTGGGCCCCCTTGAAGCCCTGAGCGGCCGCACTCAGCTCTGCCCGCAGCCTCCTCTGCTCCAGGCTGAACACCCCCAACTCTCCCAGCCTGGCCTCAGAGCAGAGGGGCTCCAGCCCTCGGAGCATTTTAGTAGCCCTCCCCTGGCCCCGCTCCAACAGCTCCATGTCCTCCTTGTGCTGAGGGCTCCCGAGCTGGACGCAGGGCTCCAGGGGAGGTCTCCCCAGAGCAGAGCAGAGGGGCACAATCCCCTCCCTCCACGCTGGCCACGCTTCTCCTGATGCAGCCCAGGGCAGGGTTGGCTTCTGGGCTGCCAGCGCCCATGGCCGGCTCATGTCCAGCTTTTCATCCACCAGCGCCCCCAAGTCCCTCTCGGCAGGGCTGCTCTCCATCTTTCTTCTACCAGCCTGTGAGGATACCGGGGGTTACCCCGACCCAGGTGCGGGATCCTGCCCTTGGCCTTGTTGGACCTCATGAGGTTCACACAGGCCCAACTCTCCAGATAAATAAGCACTTGCAGAATTTGCAAAAGCTGGGCATTGAGGTGTCAACTTCCACCCCGATAATTAACCAAACGATTTCAGTTTCTCTGAAACACGTGCAAATCATATTGAACCAAACGGCATCATCTTGGGAGGACCGGGGCATAGCTGTGGAAGTGACCACCATCCAGCTGCTGGTGGCTAGCAGGCTCGCTCGCTGGTCTGCACATTGCCACTGAGCTTCCTTGCCCTTCCCATCGGGAGACATCGATCACCAGTGTCTCCCTCACCCCCCTGCCTCCACACCAGACCAAACCGGGATGTGGCTCCGGCTCCAGCAGGAGCTCCCCCTTCCCACTGGAGAGGACCAGGGGGCCGGTGGGAGAGGACAGACCATGCTCTCACCTGTTGGTGAAGACTTTGCTGTAGTTGAACACCTGGATCTCCAGAATCTCATTCCCGTCGATATTGCTCGCCACCGGCCAGCGGAAGGTCTGCGAGGAAAGGACAGGAGGGAGGTGTCAGCCTTGTTTCGGGGAGCTGCTGCAGAGGTGACGGGGATGGAGCTGAGATGACCACAGGGAAAGGCTAACTAGTCCAAGTAAAAAAAAAGGCCAATACCAGTGACCAGAAAAAAGCTAACTAGGCCAACAGCCAGGTGACCATGAAAAAGGCTAACTAGGCAACTAGCCAGGTGACCATGAGAAAAAAAAAAGGCTAACTAGAGCAACTAGCCAGATGACTACAAAAAAAGGCTAACTAGCCTAACTAGCCAAGTGACCACAGAAGAAGCGAACTAGCCCAACTTTTTCGCAGCAACAAGGGCTGTTTTACAGGGGTCTCACGACGAATGTGCCTCGGTGCCAAATATTTATATATATAGTATGAATATTAATGCACATTGTATAAATATGCATATATATTATATACACACACGTGTTTTATATTTATCCATATCTACAAACATATATGTATGTATGTATGTATGTATGTATGCAAGTCCATACATATAAAAACGGGTTTAATTGGTGGGGTTTTTGCTTCCCAAGGCAAGCTGTCTGTCTGCCAGGCCAAACCACCAGAGCTGCCCGCAGTTTTCCAAGTCCCAGGCCCCCCGTGGCCTCCCGGAGCTGAGCACCCCCCCTGGCCAAACTGCTCTGGGGGCATCGCGGGCCAGGAAGGTGGGCGCCCCGGGCAGCAGGCTTCAGCCCCATGTGGCTCAGAGGAAAAGTGCTTGTCGAGCAACTTCCTGGGAAGAAATCAGTGACTTTTCAGAAATACGCCAACACTAATTTTTGAAGCTATTTTTTCCCCCTTTTACGTTTTCTGCAGTGAGTCAAGGCAGCAAAAATCCAGAAATATAGAGGAAAACTGGAAATGGCCCCATGGTACCGATGCCATTTCGCTTATGGCCCAACCTCACTCCTCATTCCGCAGCCGCATTTGCTTGGGGCTCTCCATCGGGGGGGTGCAAGCCAGGCCCTCCCCTTCCCACTCCCCCTTCCCACGGCTCTGATGCTCCCTTGGCCGGCACTAGCTGGGTTGGTAAAGGCAACCGGCATTCCCAGGATTAATTACCAGCTGCCTGTTCCCCACTGCCATCGCCTCTCCGGATGGAGATGTTGTCCTACCCTGACTGTTCAGGGCTCCACACCACGCGCCGGTGGAGACTCATCAGCCCTGTGCTCCTGTGGTCCTGCCTGACCAACCTCATCTCCTTCTGTGACCGGGTGACCTTGGTGGATGAGGGACAGGCTGTGGATGGGGTCTACCTGGACTTCAGCAAAGCCTCCCACAGCATCTCCTGGAGAAGCTGGCGGCTCATGGCCTGGACATGGGTTTTTGGGTAACAAACTGTCAGGATGGCCAGGCCCAAAGAGTTGGGTAACAGTGTGTAGGCACAGCCCCCCCCAGTTAGAGGTTTGCCAGGCAGCAAAATAAATTTGGAAGGTGTGGTGGCCTAGAAAGTCTTCCAGGGTCCCCGATGAACAGCCTTGCCGACAGCTTCCCACACCACGGAGCTCCTCCGGGGATGCTCACGCTGCCGCCCATCTGCTGCTGCTGCGGCAAACCCCGGGGGGCGGGCAAGCAATGCCAGGGGTGGAGGAGCCCAATCCCATCTGCTGCGCTCCCCGACGTGTGGATCGTCCTGGGAGCGCTCTGGGCATGCGTTGCCTGCGCTCATCCTCGCCCACCTCTAGCTCCAGGGGCTCCCGCCCACCTCCAGCCACTGATCACACAGAATCCCAGAATGGCCAGGGCTGGCAGGGCCCTCGGGAGCTCAACCAGTCCTACCCCCCTGCCCAAGCAGGCTCACCCAGAGCAGGGGGCACAGGACAGCGGCCAGGCGGGGGTTGAAGATCTCCAGAGAAGGAGCAGCCTGGGCCAGGGCTCCATCACCCTCACAGGCAACAAGTTCTTCCTCCCGTTCAACTGGAACCTCTTCGGCTTCAGGTTGTGCCCATGGCCCCTTGTCCTGGCGCTGGGCACCACTGCGAAGAGTCTGGCTGCGTCCTCGTGACCCCCACCCTTGAGATATTTGTAGGTGGTGATGAGATCCCCTCTCAGCCTTCTCTTCTCCAGGCTCAACAAGCCCAGCTCCCTCAGCCTTTCCTCCTAGGGGAGATGCTCCAGTCCCTTTATCATCTTAGTTGCCCTCCCCTGGACTCTTTCTAGGAGTTCCTCATCTTTCTTGATGCACCCTGCTTAAAGCACTTGGAGCTCTGCCTAATGTCCTGGGGGGTGCAATAGAGGGTGCCACTCTCTGCCGACAGAAAATAACCCCTTGGTGGTGCAGGCCCTGGAGTTTTGGGGCTGGGCTTTGGAAAGGGGCTCAGATCTGAATTCTGCCAGGTTTGGCTAAATTGTTTTGGACAGAATCCGGAGCAGATGCTCTCAGTTCGGGGCTGAAGAATCGGGGCTGGGATTCCTCCGCCTGACTTGAGGTGCTTAGAGGTCACCTTCCTAAATGTGACAGGACAAGGGGTGATGGTTTTAAACTAAAACAGGGTAGGTTTAGACTGGATCTAAGGAAGAAATTCTTTACAATGAGGGTGGTAAAACACTGGAACAGGTTGCCCAGAGAGGGGGTGGAGGCCCCATCCCTGGGAACATTCCAGGCCAGGTTGGCCAGGGCTGTGAGCAACCTGATGTGGTTCAAGGTGTCCCTGCTCCTGCAGGGGGGTTGGGCTGGGTGGGCTCTGGGGGTCCCTTCCAACCCAAAACATTCTGTGATTCTATGATTCTAAATGCGCACCCCTCGCCTGGGCTTTCCATCACGGGAGAAACTGTCACATACCGAGCCGTGGGTCACCTTTGGGAGGGGGTCACCCCTGGGAGGGGGTCACCCCCTTTCTATCCCTTCTGGACAGACTACCCAGCCATCCCTATGTGCTGTAGATTAAAGGAGGGCACTCTGCGCTGGAAGCTGCCCAAAATCCCCCTCGCCCCCTCCAAAATACCCCACGAACAGGACAAGGAATGGGCACCCAGATCCCCGGGCATTGCTCCCCCCCTGTTTCCTGTGCCTTCCCTTTGGTTTTGAGGATTCTGGAGAGGCGGGGGTGGCTCTGGAGCACCCAAACCACGTGGAGCGGGTGAAGGTCTGACAGCGGCAAGCCAGCCCGGCTGTGCGATGAAAATGGGAATCTCTGGGCTTATCTCTGAGCAGGGGGGGGGGAAAGCTCAGAGGACCCAGGTGATGCGGCTTCCCTCCTAAGACAGGTATTTTTTATTATGATTATTATTAATATCTTTTATGCCTGGAAGGGGTTATTACAGTCGCTCAGCCTGACCTCTTAAACAACCCAGTCCTCGGATTTTCGTGTTTTGCTCAAAGGCTCCCAAATAAAACACAGATATGACTTGTAGCTCAGTCGGAACGCATTTTTAACAGGGAAAAGGGGGAGAAAAAAAAAAAAAAAAAGACATCCCAGAATTCAAGCAACAATTTAATTGCACTTCCAGATAAGTGGTTTCCACAGCTGACTGCCTTCAGCGATAAACATCTGCACCGCACATCAGCTTTGAATTTATGGGCTTCAGCTCCCCAGCTGCTGCCCGGGGTTCACCCTCCAAGCTCAGGCGCTGCCTGAAGTCTTTCATTTGGCTTTTTAGGCGTTGCTCCTCAGGCTGAAGCTGATGCACCCGGGGAATTGCCCTTGGGTTGAAGCCGATGCACCCGCGGAATTGGCCTGGGCCCATGGATCCAGCCTGGCCAGGTCCCCCTGCAGAGCCCTCCTCCCCCCAGCAGATCCACACTCCCGCCCAGCTTGGTGCCATCTGCAAACTGGCTGAGGGTGCCCTCGATCCCCTCGCCCAGGTCTTGGATAAAGATGTTGAACAGCACTGGCCCCAGTGCTGAGCCCTGGGGGACACCCCTTGTGTCCAGCCACCGACTGGATTTCACTCCGTTGGCCTCAACTCTCTGGGCTCGGCCATCCAGACAGTTTGTTACCCAGCGAAGAGTGCGCCTGTCCAGGCCATGAGATGCCACGAAGCCCAGGGAATGAGGCTGGAAGGTCTCTGAGAGCGCATCCATCTCTCCCTGCTCCCCTGGCAGCAGCCGCAGCTCCACTCAACCTTTCATCCCGTTTTTACGGAGGGATGAACACCCAAGTGGTTTTTGCAAAACATCCCTGCACTGCCACGTGGATGCCAGCTACAAAACAAAGAAAACTGGTGATAGACCCTAACTTCCCATCGAACCCAGGGATGCATTCATGCTGCCGGCTGCGGACACGGGGTTATTCCAAATCTCCCACCTGTGAGGTTTTCCAGCTCCTTCCAAGCCAGGCAGCTGTGGCACCGTGCTGGGCATTAGACTCAGGCAGTTCCCTCCTGGCTCTCCAGAGCTGATCTCCTGGGGCTGTGCCAGGGCAGGGTGAGGTTGGCCATGGGGAACAATTCCTTCCCCAAAGGGCTGTCAGGCCCTGGAAGGGGCTGCCCAGGGAAGGGGTCGGGGTTGGGGGGGGCAAAGGGTTTCCAATTCTGGGCACCATCCGCATGATTCTGTGATTCTATATCCATCAGGAATCCCTGCAGCCATGGCACGATCTATGTACTACTTCACTATTAAAGTAGCAGTATAATCCACAAACCCATTTTGTCCCTTCTCAATGATACGCCTAGAAATTGGGGGACGGGCTTTCTAGCACGACCTGCAGCAACAGGACAAGGGGTGATGGCTTTAAACTGAAAGAGGGGAGATCCAGGCGGGATAGGAGGGAGAAATTGTTTGTGCTGAGCGGGGGGAGACCCTGGCCCAGGTTGCCCAGAGCGGTGGTGGCTGCCCCATCCCTGGGAACATTCCAGGTCAGGTTGGACGGGGCTGGGAGCAACCGGCTCCGGTTGGAGATGTCCCTGCTGATGGCAGGGGTTGGGCTGGGTGAGCTGGAACGCTCCCTTCCCACCCAAACCATCCTGGGATTCCATGGTTCTATGAAATTGCTCTTCCCATTTTTCTAGGGAAAGGTACCGGAGACGGGGTCCTGGGAGAAAAGGCTAGAGCGAAGCACGAAATAAAGAGGTGAGACCTGGCAAGCAGATGGCATTTGAGGCTCGAGGGAACCACGGGAAGTGAAGAACAGGATCCTGAGCTACTGGACACTGATGCTGTGGTGGGGTGGCTGGAGGAGCCCCTGCTGCCCCAGGGCTCCAGGGCACGGCAGGTCCCTGGGGGTCAGTTATGGCAGCGCTCCCCATCAGGGCTGCTCCAGCTGTGGTCCAGATGTGGAAGGTCTGACCTGCCGCTCCCGCTGCATGCCAGATGTGGAAGAGGGAGGAAGGGAGGGGGCTGAGCTGATAGCAAGCAGCTCTCAGCATGGGACTCAGCACCATCATGAACGCCTGGGGGATGCTCTCCCTGCTCCCTCACCAGTAGCAAACGTCCCTCCCAGGAGCACGTCCAGCACTGCTCCCCAAGGCTTCCCTGCTTTCCTTGCCCTTCCTCCTCCCTGGCCACCTGCCTGCTCATCCTCCTCACGGGTTTTGCTGTTAAAAGCCGCTTTTCAAAGCCCTGGGCAAAGCCAAGCAAGTGATACCTGCTGGGTCGATGTTATCTGCTTTTTGTCAACGAAGCAGGGGAAAAAGAAGACAGAGGCGGAGAAATGCTGTGGCAGAATGTAAAAGCCAGACGCTTCCAGGGAGAATGCTTTAAGGGGAGCTGGGAAAGGGCATCTTGGCAAGCCGTGGCACCCCTCTATAAGCCATGTCCCCCCTTTTTAAGCCATCACCCCTGTTTTAAGCCATGTCACCCCCTTTTAAGCCATGTCACCCCTTTTTAAGCCATGCACCCCCTTTTAAGACGTCTCCCCTCCTCAAGCCATGTCACTCCTTTTTAAGCCGTCATCCCTGTTTTAAGCCATCACCCCTTTTTAAACTGGCACCCCTGTTTTAAGCCATGTCTCCCCTCTTTAAGCCATGTCACCCCTTTTTAAGCCATGTCACCCCTTTTTAAGCCATCTCCCCTCTTTAAGCACCCTCCTTTAAGCATGTCTCCCCTCTTTAAGCCATGTCACCCCTCTTTAAGCCATGTCACCCCTCTTTAAGCCATGTCCCCCCTTTCTCTGCAGCACCCAGGGGCCGTGGCTGGGTGCTCATCCTCCCTGCCATCTCCAAGCCTGATTAAGCCAGGGCATTTCCAGATGGGTCAAGGCCATGGCTCTGAGTCTCGGCTTTCCTGACAGCAGCACTTAAGCCTGTCTGGGCCCAGGAAGAGCACCCAGGACCCATTCCCAGCTCTCCATGCCCAGCAGCATCCCTAGAGCCCCCTTCCCTCCGATGGGTGCCCCTGGGAGAGAAGCAGGACAAGCCCCTCCATGCAGAAACCCTTTGGGGTGCGGGCAGGACATAGCGCAGCCATCCCCGATAACGCCAACCACAGCCGTAGCGCCGTGGCTGCCCTTGGCAGCGGCCAGCAGCTTCCCTTCCCCGGGCTCTGGAGAAGCACAGGCTTTGCATAATTCATCAAGCAGCAAATAAAAATAATTGCAAAAGAAATGGAGTGAAACCAAACAAATGGGAACCACTGGGGCAGCCCCGATGCAGCCTGGTGGCGGGTCCCCATGAATGTTAAGCGGCGGCAGGGAGGGCTGGTGGCTTCGTTAGCGCTGTCGAAGAAACCTCTAGGGGTCCCTTCCAACCCAAAACATTCTATGATTCTATGATGCTATGAAACCTCTGGCTTCACGCGAACCTGATGTGAATTTTCTGCTTGTCCCCGGCTCCGAGACGAGGCAGGGAGCATCCTCTTCATCCTCACCCCACTTTGCCTGCCCTCATAGAGAGGAGATATCATAGAATCATCTAGGTTGGAAAAGACCTTTAAGATCATCAAGTCCAACCGATCGGCTGGCTCAGCTTCAAAAGCCTTCCTGACCTGGGGGGTGAGACACCCCCCCATCCAAATTACCCCCAGACAGAAGGAGTTTACCCCGTTTTGAGGAGAAAACAGGAGGAAATGGGGTCATTTCCAAGGCTTCTCATTCAGGGTTTCCCTGCAGGTTTTTCACCGCCCCTGCCCTGCCATGTGTCCCGGCTGGGTGCTGGGAACCTCCCGCCCCACCGTCTGCACCAAAACCCTTCTCCCGTGCACCAGCGCGACAGACGTCTCGAATTCTCCTCATCCTGCCAGCCCAGCAGCCGCAATTACCACCTGGCTACTCAGCGCGGCTAGGGAGAGCCCTGCCCCGGCACCGAGGGTGGTCCCCTTCGCCTAGCAGCTAATGGCAAAAATTGGCAGAGGCCAGGCCGCGGGGCAATCATCCCTCCAGGAGAGAGCTGGCACCTCTCCATGTGGCCCCAGCCACCAGGGCTCCTCTGGAGAGGGAGGAAGCTCAATTTTGTGTGGCGCAGGCATTGCAGACCACGTGCGCCCATCGCCTCCCTGCAAAAGCTCCCCGTGGGGTAGCCCCCCCGCGGGGGAATAAATAGCTGGGGAATAGCTGAGTGCTGCAGTGGAGCTATAAGAAAATTCTATTTGATAAAATTCATCCTCTGGGCTTGTCATCGGTGGTGCGATGACTTGCCGTGTGTGTGCGCTCGGAGGGAAATTGCTGCGTTCCTGGGTAGCCTCATCAGCTAATTACTCCAGGCGGTCCCAGGCACGTTCCCCAGCTCGGGGCAGGTTTCTTGTCCGTGAGCGTTGCACCAGGGCGTCCTTCAGCAGCAGGAGATAACGGAAGATTTCACAGGGGACGAGGAAACAGCACTGCACCTCTGCCGTCTTCTGCCGCGGCTTGTGCTCTGCCTGGGGGGACGAGGAGGACGCATCTCCGCAAGGCAGCGACCTCCAGCTGTCCTGGTTTTGGCTGGGATAGAGTTAATTTTCTTCACAGAAGCTAACATAGTGCTGTGTTTTGGATTTAGTACTACAAGAATGTTGATAACGCACTGATGTTTTAGTTGTTGCCAAGTAGTGCTCAGACTACTCAAGGACTTTTGGAGCTTCTCCTGCTCGGCCAGGTGCAGAACAAGCTGGGAGGGGGCACAGCCAGGACAGCTGCCCCCAACTGACCAAAGGGCTATTCCAGACCATGGAACGGCATGCTGGGGGGGCTTCTCAGTCAGTCGGGTGCAGGGAGGGTGCTCGCTGCTTGGGGACTTATCGGGGCTCGGGGAGTGATCGCTGCTCAGGACGGGCTGGGCATCGGTCGGCGGGTAGTGAGCAATTGCATTGTGCCTCACTCGTTTTGTATATTCTGTATATTCTGTTACCATTCTCATTATTATTATTATTATTATTTTCTCTTATTAAACTGTCTTTATCTCAGCCCTCGGCTCTAACCTTTTTTTTTCCTTCCCGATTCTTTCCCCCATCCCACTGAGGGAGGGGGCAGTGAGCGAGCGGCTGCGTGGTGCTGAGTTGCCAGCCGGGTTAAACCACGACACCAGCCCTGCACGGGCAGGGCCCGGCGTTCAGCCCCCCCGCATGTGGCAGGGCTACGCCACCAGTACCTCTGCCCTTACAGAGCTCCCAGCAATGCCCGGGGAAGGGCAAGTGGCAGCCTCCCCGCTTCGACCCGCGCTCGGGCTAACCTTGCCAATGCAGCTGAATTCCTGAACCCAGAACTGTAGGCTTAGAACCATCATAGATTCATGGAATGGTTTGGGTGGGAAGGGAGCGTTCCAGCTCACCCAGCCCAACCCCTGCCATCAGCAGGGACATCTCCAACCGGAGCCGGTTGCTCCCAGCCCCGTCCAACCTGACCTGGAATGTTCCCAGGGATGGGGCAGCCACCACCGCTCTGGGCAACCCCTGCCAGGGCTTCACCACCCTCATGGTAAAGAAGATAAAGAAGATACAGGCTTGCCTGTATATTTTCTGCGCGGTTCACTACGTGCTATCGGAACTTAGCAAACCATTATGTTTTGGGGCAGTTGGGATAGTATGAGGTCATGGGTGTGAGCAGGAGCTGTGTCTGACCTGGCATTAGCCCACGTTTGGGTATGTGGAGCATCTATGAGCATCTCAGCTCATCTGCAAGACCTTGCATGACCCCGCAGATAAAACCCTGATGTATGGGGCAATCATTGAGGGCATGAGCCCTCTCCTACTGGAACAAGAAAGACTTAGGAACGCGCTTAGCTTAAAAACGCTTGGGATTACTCCTGTTTGGCAGGTCCCAAGCTCTGGAGCAGTTAGCGGTTGCATATAGATGTCATCTCTGCCGGGGCTCCAGCCTGACCTTGGTCCTCCATGCAAAGTAGCCCCTGATTCACGCTGGAGTTTCCTCCGGCTGGAACCAAGTGGTTGATGAGAAAAGCCAGGGTATTTGCAGGGCGGGCAAGCAGGGGGTCGGGTACAGCCTAGCTGCTGCCAATGCACCACCTACCCCCAGCGCAAGGAGCTGAGCAAAGCCCAGGGCTTGGTCCAGGCGTGCAAGGCTGCTCCAGATCCACTCGCCTCACTCGGCTGCAGTTCACTGGGTAGATACTACCAGGCTGGTTTAAACCAGGTTTACATGAGGCTCTCTCAGCAGGAACTGGAATAAAGACGATCTAAGCAGAGATGGGGACAGCCAGGCTCATCCCCACAGATGCAGTAAGAGGCGCTAGAAGAAAATACGATGCACGCGAATATGCACCTGTGGCTTGAGGCTCTCTTGTACCTGCTGTCTTTTGAGCTCGATAGTCCTCGTCCTCCTGACGTGCACCAGTACCCATCCTTTCCTGCACGCTGCCTGGGACCACAGGGGGCTCAGAGCTTGGCCGGGACTCTCAAAGCTTGGCTGGGATGCTCAGAGCTTGGCTGGGGTGCTCAGAGCTTGGTCAGGATGCTCAGAGCTTGTCTGGGATGCTCAGAGTTTGGTCAGGATGTTCAGAGCTTGACCAGGATGCTCAGAGCTTGGTCAAGGTGCTCAGAGTTTGGTTGGGATGCTCAGAGCTTGGTCAGGATGCTCAGAGCTTGGTCAGGATGTTCAGAGCTTGACCAGGATGTTCAGAGCTTGGCCAGGATGCTCAGAGCTTGGCTGGGATGCTCAGAGCTTTACCAGGATGCTCAGAGCTTTACCAGGATGCTCAGAGCTTGGCCGGGATGCTCAGAGCTTGGCGGATGCTCAGAGCTTGGTCAGGATGCTCAGAGCTTGGTCAGGATGCTCAGAGCTTGGTCAGGATGCTCAGAGCTTGTGGGGATGCTCAGAGCTTGGTCAGGATGCTCAGAGCTTGGTCAGGTGCTCAGAGCTTGGTCAGGATGCTCAGAGCTTGGCTGGGATGCTCCAGGATCACTCTGCAGCACCAAGCACTCAGAGCAGCCGGTATCCAGCATCCCACCAAGCCCGAGACAGTGAGCGGAGCCTCCAGCCCTCCAGCCCCGGCAGGGAAGGAAATCCTCATTCCAGTCACAAAGAGTTTTGAGACAGGCAGCTCCACCAGGGCACACCCTCATGGTTGCTATTCAGCGCGGTTATTGTATGAACAAATTGCTGTGTGCAGATATAGAGAATTCTGCATTCCGTTACCACCAGCAGCTTCCCCCAGCTGCCTTGGCTTTGCTCGGAGCATGGTTGGAGTCGCATCTCCAGCCCGCTTCTGGCTAACCCCGTGCAACACTGGGGGCACCGGTGGCAGATCCCTGCCCGAGCCATGGGCTTCCCTTGCCCCTTAATCCTCCCTGGCCATTTAGGGGAGCCGAAGATTAAGCTCTTCCCCTAAAACCTGGAGCAAGGACGAACCCGTGCCGGGGACACAGAGGGAGAGACAGGAGCCGGGAGCGCTTCTGGCTGCGCAAGCTGGGGACACCACGGGATTTATCACCCCACAAAAACAACCCAGGCCCGGAACCAGAATGAAACCTTCTCCCCTAAAGGTGAAGAAGCTTTAGAAAGTGGTAAACAATTTAAAGATCTTAATATTCCTCATGGGCTCTTGTGTTCTCCAGCCCCTGGGAACGGGTTATCTCCTACGAGAAACACGGAGCACTCAAGGGAAGCATCTGTCCTCTCCTGAAAGCACATTTCCATCTTGAATGAGACTCCCTAGCAGCTCTCCTGTCCCCTGCCAGTGTGGGTGACCTCATTGCAATCATCTCTGAGTGTTTGCTCGGCGACAGCTTACAAAAATGGCATCCTGGGGTGCATCAAGAGGAGCATGGCCAGCAGGGCGAGGGAGGTTCTCCTCTGCCTCTGCTCTGCCCCAATGATACCTCACCTGGAGCTCTGTGTCCAGTTCTGGGCTCCCCAGTTCAAGGAGGATGAGGAACTCCTGGAGAGAGTCCAGGGGAGGGCAAGGAGCATGGGGGGACTGGAGCATCTCCCCTAGGAGGAAAGGCTGAGGGAGCTGGGCTTGTTGAGCCTGGAGAAGAGAAGGCTGAGAGGGGACCTCATCACCACCTACAAATATCTCAAGGGTGGGGATCATGAGGACGGAGCCAGACTCTTCCCAGTGGTGCCCAGCGCCAGGCCAAGGGGCCATGGGCACAACCTGAAGCCGAAGAGGTTCCAGTTGAACGGGAGGAAGAACTTGTTGACTGTGAGGGTGATGGAGCCCTGGCCCAGGCTGCCCAGGGGGGCTGTGGAGTCTCCTTCTCTGGAGATCTTCAACCCCCGCCTGGCCGCTGTCCTGTGCCCCCTGCTCTGGGTGAGCCTGCTTGGGCAGGGGGGTGGCACTGGATGAGCTCCGGAGGGCCCTGCCAGCCCCGGCCATGCTGGGATTCTGGGATTTTGTGAAAAGGCTGTATTTTCAAACCACGTGGAACGTGGGTTTCTGTTCTGTCTCTCTGCCTTTGGAAGTCCAAAGCCGGGCGCTGAAGGCCAGTACCTCACTGGATCGGCAGCCAAAGCAAAGCAGAGCTGGGTGCCTGGCGGGAGCAGAGGGGTGCAGAGGGGCGGGGGGCTGTCAGGCTGAGCAACTGAGGCACGGGGGATTTGCAACACCGAGGAGTTTTTCCTCCCCTGGGGCAAGGAGAAGGAGAGCCAAGAGCCCAGCAGGATCTGCCCAGCAATTTATCCTGAAACTTCAGTGCCAACAATATGGATTTTTAATATTTTTTTAATTAATCACCCCATGGGGAAATGCTGTAGGGCTCTTCCCACATCATGGGAGACCCCGTGTCCTCAGCACCAGCCAGACCAGAGCCAAGAGACCCATTTGGTACCCACCAGGAGGAACCCTGGAAGGTGCCACCACACTTAAATCGAGGCACGGGGATATTCACCCGGCCAGGGAGTCACGGTGAAGCAACCCAACGGTGCAAGACAGACCCGGGGGGGAAAGATGTCTTCTCTTACCTCTTCAAACCGGGCCTCCTCCTCGCAGTTTTCAAGCACCCGGGTGTAGAAGGAGAGCCCTGGAGAGGGGAGAGGAAAACCGGGTTGGCTGCAGCAAAGGCGAGGGGCAGGCGGGGTGGGAGACACGGGTCGAGGGGCAGGGGGTCCTCGAGCTATCGGGGTGCAGGTCTACACAGCTCAGAAGTGTGCCCCAAGCCCAGGGGTGAGATTTGAGGACCAGCTGCCCCAAGAAAACCACCCCGGCCCCTGCACAGAGCCGAGGATCTGCACACTTGAGCCCAACCGCAGGGATGCAGCCCAGCACCGACGGCAGCGTCCCTCCACCGCCGCGCCCCGGGATCTGCCGGGCACTGCCCCGGGGCAGGGACCTGGGGGGGACGAGGAGCCCCGAAAACCCCTGCTCAGCTGGGAGCAAGGACAAGAGGAGGGGAGGAGCAGGCAGAGCAGCCAAGTTATTGAAATGAGTTCGTTATTGAAATTGGGTTTTCCCAAGGAGATCACAGGTTGCCCCGTGCTTTCAGCAGCTCCCGGTAGGATAACCTTACCCACCCACCCCCCCCCCCCGAACCAATATTCCTAGTTAATACCCGCTTCATAACACTGCAGGAGGAAAACTTATGAAAATGCTAATATTTAATCACTGAAGCATGTTGAGACTTTCCCTTTTGGAAAGGAAAACTGTCCCCTGGGTAATTAAAACCATCTCGGTGTGTGAGTCGGGTCTGGGCCCAGCGCTGCACAACCTGTGCTCCGGGACCGGGGATGCCAGGGGCACCCCGAACTGCTGTGGGGTCAGCTTTGACTTCGTTTTACCAAAGACTGAGACATGGCCTCCTGGGGTGCATCAAGAGGAGCATGGCCAGCAGGGTGAGGGAGGTTCTCCTCCCCCTCTGCTCTGCCCCAGTGAGACCCCACCTGGAGCTCTGCGTCCAGTTCTGGGCTCCCCAGTTCAAGGAGGATGAGGAACTCCTGGAGAGAGTCCAGGGGAGGGCAAGGAGCATGGGGGGACTGGAGCATCTCCCCTAGGAGGAAAGGCTGAGGGAGCTGGGCTTGTTCAGCCTGGAGAAGAGAAGGCTGAGAGGGGATCTCATCACCACCTACAAATATCTCAAGGGTGGGGGTCATGAGGACGGAGCCAGACTCTTCCCAGTGGTGCCCAGCGCCAGGCCAAGGGGCCCTGGGCACAACCTGAAGCAGAAGAGGTTCCAGTTGAACGGGAGGAAGAACTTGTTGACTGTGAGGGTGATGGAGCCCTGTCCCAGGCTGCCCAGGGGGGCTGTGGAGTCTCCTTCTCTGGAGATCTTCAACCCCCACCTGGACCTGTCCTGTGCCCCCTGCTCTGGGTGAGCCTGCTTGGGCAGGGGGGTGGCACTGGGTGAGCTCCGGAGGGCCCTGCCAGCCCTGGCCATGCTGGGATTCTGGGATTCTGGGATTCTGTGATCCTTCTCTGCACTCACTGTTACACAAGGAGAGCCAGAAAACCATTTCGTTCAACCTCCTGCTGTCTGCAGCATCTGACCTGGGTAGACCAAACCCAGAAGGTGCATCCTGTATCCCAAACCACCCTCCGAGTTCCCTGCCAGGAACCACTTCACCCACGGATACACAAGTTTCTCAGGGATATAGGCAGAGTACTGGGTTTATCTCATGCCATCTGGCTCCAGGTGAGGATGGAGGAGCCCCATGAGCCTCATGGGCCACGGGGCTGCTGCCCACCCTTGCCCTGTGCATACTGGCTGCCTCCCAGTGCAAGGGGGCCTAGCTCCCACCCCACTTTCCATGGGGTGGGATGGGAGCTGCAGTGGGATGCAGCCTGGGCCCCCCCTCACCCAAGGTGGGGGAACCTGGACTGGGAATGGGACCACTCCTCTGCTGGGATGGAGCCACCAGGAGTAGGGCCACCAAAATGGTCCGAGGGCTATGGAGAGAGGCTGGGAGAGCTGGGGGTGTTCAGCCTGGAGAAGAGGAGGCTGCGGGGAGACCTGAGTGCGGCCTTGCAGGGCTTAACGGGGCTGGGGAGAAAGGGGGGGACGGACTGGTTAGCAGGGCCTGCAGCGCCAGGACAAGGGCTGATGGCTTTGAACTGAAAGAGGGGAGATCCAGGCGGGATAGGAGGGAGAAATTGTTTGTGCTGAGCGGGGGGAGACCCTGGCCCAGGTTGCCCAGAGCGGTGGTGGCTGCCCCATCCCTGGGAACATTCCAGGTCAGGTTGGACGGGGCTGGGAGCAACCGGCTCCGGTTGGAGATGTCCCTGCTGATGGCAGGGGTTGGGCTGGGTGAGCTGGAACCCTCCCTTCCCACCCAAACCATCCTGGGATTCCATGATTCGAGGACCCCATGGCCTCCTAGGTGACGGGACAGGCGCCACGTGCCAGAGGCACAGAGCATCTCAGCCTTGGCGTGGGCTTACGGGGAAGCTGCAGAGCACCCTCAAGTAGATATGGGACCAAAGCAATTGAGGGGACGCACACAGGTCAGGGGGCAAATCCCCTGTGGGTGAACACATGCAGGGAGCATCCTGGAGGGGGACAATCTGCCACCTGAAATATTTCCCCTAAGAGCTGACTTAAGCCAAGCCAAGGCGGTGGGACCTCCCCTGCCCCATCCTCTGCCATCCAGCAGGCATCACGGCGATGTTTCATTACAGCTGTATCATCATCCACTGGAGCCCGGTGGTGCTCCGGGGGGTATCCGTGAATGATCTTCCTCATTTACCCACGCTAATCCAGAGAGGAAGCCTCGCCAAGAAGCTCTTTATAACTCCATCTGTGATCAATTAGCTGACAAGCTCTCTAATTGCACTGGGACGCAAGTTCCCTCCTTCCCAAGCGCAATTAGGTTGGGCTGAGAGTGAAAGCTGCTGCGGGCAAGTGACCCTGCACGAGCGCAGACCCCGCTGGGGGACCGGAGCGGCCTCCCCCCCCCAAAAATGGGCAGGCTGATGAAAATCCAGCATTTTTCTGCTCTTCCCCTGCAGCCAGCCTGAGAAGCCCCTAGCTGAGTGCCACCTGCGGAGCGGAGAGGTGGAGAGGTGGAGAACGGCAACGGCAACGGATTTGGGGCTTTGGAGCCCTTTTCAGCCAGCCTGGGGCATGCGCAGGGTGGCTGCTGGGGAGTGATGGGTGCCTTACGAGTCACTGAAGTTCAAAACCACCCCCAAATCTCCTAAGAGCAACCGGGAGGGTCATAAAAGCAAGGGATTTTGTTAATTCACCCCACCCCACCCCACCTCCACCAACCTCCCAGGGTATGAGCTGGTGAGTCGAATCCAACGTTGTGATGGGAGATAAGTCCCTGCTGCTCAGGGCTGGGACTGGATTTTGGCCACCCTGGTGGTATAAAGCCCACCCCTCAGGAGCTGGATAACCTGGCATCTCCCCCTGACTGCTCCCATGGGTCCAGAACTGGGAGCTCCCATCCGTGCCTCGGTTTCTCCCATTTGCAAAATGCAAATAGTGCGGCTACGGCTGTCGGGGGCTGCCGGGAGTGCGGGGGTCCCTGGGAGCAGAGGAGCGGCATTAGCCCACAGCCATCCCACACGGCTGTCAGTCTCAGCCCTGGCTCAGGAACACGTTTATCAGGGCTGTGATTTATTCAGCTCCCACCCAAGCTGCAGCGTTTCAGAGCACTGCCCGCCTGCAAAGCGCACGCGGCAGTCTCTCCCACCGGAGTCAGACTCCTCAACTTCTTTTTGGGCAATAATAGGTGGTTTTGGCTGAGTGAGCAAACACGCTCTTGGGGAGCTCTGCCTGAACCTCCAGGCCATGAGAGCCAACCACCCACACCAGGATGCTCCCCTGGGTCTGCACTGAGGGCCCAGGGCAACACGCCTGGCCTCATCCCATCCCATCCCTTCCCTGCAGCTCATCCCATCCCATCCCATCCCATCCCATCCCTTCCCTGCAGCCCATCCCATCCCATCCCTTCAGCTAATCCCATCCCAGCCCAGCCCATCCCATCCCTGCAGCTAATCCCATCCCATCCCATCCCATCCCATCCCATCCCTTCCCTGCAGCTCATCCCGTCCCATCCCATCACTTCCCTGCAGCCCATCCCATCCCATCCCTTCCCTGCAGCTCATCCCATCCCATCCCACCCATCCCATCCCATCCCTCCCTGCAGCCATCCCATCCCTTCCCATCCCATCCCACCCTCCCCCTTCCCTGCAGCTCATCCCATCCCATCCCATCCCATCCCAGGGGTTAGCCCAGGGCTGGGCAGCCCCAGGGCAGTTTGGATGGGTCCTGCTTGGAGGGAAAGGCCATGGCCAGCCTGGATGGGGATGAGGGCAGGGACGGCACAGCATCATTTTGATCAAACCACAAAAATACAGCCGGGGTTTCAAGAGGTCGGAGCGGATGAGGCAGCCAAGAGGGCACAGGTGATGCAGCTTCACAGCAGTGCTGAGCTCACCATGCTATGACTCTGCTGCCCGTCATTCCCAAATTCTCATGGGGCAGGGGGACAGCGAAGCATTGCCTGAGCCACAGAGACACTGAACACCAGAGGAGCTTCTGCCCCATCCATGCACCGAGTGCCCGGAGTGCTGGGACGCTTCATGGCCCCCTCCAGCTTGGGATGCGGTGGGAAGCAGACCCCATTCCCAGCTCTGAGATGTGCACTGTGAGCAACACGGCCATGCCCTTGGCACCCCGGGGGCAGAAAAGCCTTTCACACAAGTACCGAAAGGCACATCAGGAAAAGACCGAGAGAGCGTGAGAACTCCGACCTTACTGTTACCACGACTGCTGAAATCCTTGGTGTGTCACCCTTCTGTAAGGATCGTATTCCTTACGGATCCTCCAAGTGCGATGATTCTGGTCCCCCCAACCAGAACAAGGTCCTGCCCCCCATGCAAGGCCCTGTCCTGGATTCATGCCTCGTGTTAGCCGGCACCCCCTGCTCCGTGCTCTCCCACACCCGAAATGATGCTGCAAGGCGTCAAAGAGCTCCCCAGGGCATCTGCCCCCAGACTTCCCTGTCCGCAGGGCAGACACGGAGCTGCCTCCGCTTGTTCCCCTTTTGGGACAAGGAATTTGGGTAAGGTGTAAATCGGCTTTGGAGCTGGCTGTGCTAAATATTAACAAGGCACTTTGCTATTCCGTGCACAGGCGAGGTTTGCTCCGGCTTCCGACCGCATGAAAAGGCCACGAGACCAAAGCCCCCTCTCCAGCCACCCTCCGTCCGAGGGACGGGTTGGTCCTAACCCAGGCAGGCACGGGGTGGCTCCCTAACCCACCTCCAGCACCCTTTTAGCTGTCGCTAGCCAGTACCTCAGGGTCCAGCCCTGCTGGCTCTGGTCACCAGGAGCCTCTCCCCTAGGACCGAGCTTGCGGAAGGCAGCAGCATCGGGTGCCTGGCCAGGAGCTGCCCAGGACGAGCAGGGGGTGAGGCATCCCCGGCCGTAGGTGATACCTGGTGGGGATATTCCCAGCGTGAGGCGAAACCCCCTCTTTGCACAGAAATCGGCTGCAGCAAACTACCAGGAAAAAAATTCCCAAAGGCTGTCCCAACTGTTGGCGAAGATGGTGCCAAATTTCTTCCCCTGGGACAGAAACGTCCAGGAGGAGCCCAGCTCCTCGTGGCTCAGCAGCGGGGAAGGACAGGCTGCTGTGGTTTAGGGTCGTCCTCCGCGGCCGGCGGGACAGCGACGGCAATCCTGCGCCATGCCGGAGCCAGCTCGCACCGGGGGGGACACCGGGGCTGGGATCACGGGGGGCCCTGGGGAAATGCCCCGGGAGGGCTCTGGCAGGGGGGTGCAGTGGGGGCACAGCGGGCGGCAGCGCTGATCTCAAAGTGGGTGTCATTCCCGTTGCCCATCGGTTGGACCCCAGGGTCTCCCGGTGGCTCCTACGCAAAGATGTGGAGGCAGGGACGGATCCTGCCCATCCGACAGGAACTGTGCGCCGGGTTTGGGGTCGGGAAACCTGGGTCCTGCCGGGGCTCACCCGTGGTGGCCTTTGGTCCTCCTGCAGATCCCCCTCCCCGCTGCCAGGGAGGTGGGGGGGGTCACCGAGGGTGGCTTGGGGCTGGCACCGCTCCAGGCTCCAGCCAGCCGGGGGTACGACCTGTTCCCAGGGGGGCATTTAGCTGCCCCTGTGCCCGTGCAAGGGAAGTAGGGGGGTAATTAATGCCTTTTTAACGACCCTGCGGTCATTAAGGCAGTGCAGGGAAGGCCGATTCAGGCACTGCTGGCTGGCCTGGCTCGGAGGTGATGAAAATCCTTGGTCCCCTGCTCTCCCGCAGCGCGTTCGCAGGGAGAAGGGATTCCTATCCCAGCCTCCCGGCGCTTGCCAAACCATCCCACGCCCACCTCTGCCCGCCGGTGGGCTCCCACGCGAAGACCCCCACCGGAGGACAGGTCCGGTGCCGAGCCTGCCCCAAGCCCCTTGGAGGGGGCCTGGGAAAGGTCCGGTGGCTGCTAAGGTCACGCACCCTCGGCGAGTTTTTCTCCTTCTGCAGCCTCCCTCGGGAAGCTTTGGAGACCCCAGCGGAAAACCCAAAGCTGCAGCGTCCTTAGGAGGAGCCCAGGCGCCCACCGGGGCCCGGCGCAAGGCAAGTTCTCCTCCTGGCCCTTCCAGTGACACTTTCTGGGTGGCACAGCTTCGCCCCCGAACCCCCGAGCCTATGGCAGGAGCCCAGCTCCCCCCGGCTGGGGCAGGGTCCTGGCGGGGTGGGATTTGCCCCCCCTGGGATTTCACCGCTTTGCCCCGAGCGAATCCCCCTCCGCAGGGGCTGCCCAGGGGGGAGGCACCAGGGGGGCTGCGGTGGCCTAGGAGGGCAGGGGGGGCGCAGGAGGGTGGCGGCGGGGGGGGGGGGGGGGTGTCACACCCCAGATGGGGCGGGCAGCGCTGAGAGCTGCGTCCCCCCCCTTCCCAACCCGAGCATGGCGGGGTGGGGAAACTGAGGCAGGGGGCGGCGGCGGGGCATGAGCGGTCCCGGGACCCCCCCCCTTTCCCCCCCCGCCGCCCCCTCCCCGCTACCTCGGAAAGCCGCTTTGGCGATGCGGTCGGCTCTGCCGCGGAGGCCGGAGACGGTGCGGAGCGCAGCAGAGCCATGGCGCGGTGCGGGGCGCGGGCGGGGCGGGGCGGTGCGGAGCGGGGCGGTGCGGAGCGGTGCTGTGCGCGGTGCGGAGCGCGGAGTGGGGCGGCGCGGGGCGGGGCGGCGGAGCGGTGCGGGGCGGTGCGAGCGGGGGCGGCGGGCGGTCGTCGCGGGGCGGTGCGGGGGGGGGGGCGGTGCGGGGCGCGGAGAGGAGCGTGGAGTGGGGCGGTGCGGGGCGGTGCGGAGCGCGGAGCCGCGGGGCGCTGCCCCCCCCCCTCCCCGCCACCGCTGAGTTATTCCCCTCCCTCCTCTTCTTCCCCTCCCTCCTCTTCCTCCCCTCCCTCCCCTCCCCGGGGAAGGCGGGCGGTTTGCGGGGGGGGGGGGGGGGGGGCGGGGGGCGGCGATGGGGATGGGCAGGCTGCGGGGAACAGCCCCCTCCGGCTGCAGGAGGCTGTGAGCGGGGAAACTGAGGCAGGGCCCCCACCCCCCACCCCACCCCCCCACCACGGCTGGGCGCCCAGAGTAGAATCCCGGAATGGTTTGGGTTGGCAAAGCCCTTTCAGCTCCCCCAGCCCAACCGCCCCCCTACCCCTGCCATCCCACCCCCAAACCCTGGCCCTCAGCACCGCCTCTGCCCGGCTGTTCAATCCCCCCAGGGCTGGGGACTCGACCCCTTCCCTGGGCAGCCCCTTCCAGCCGACAGCCCTTTGGGGAGGGAGGGGCCCAATCCTGACCCCAGCAGTCGAGGGGCGGCCCCCCCAGCCAGCACGGGCCGCCCTGCCTGTGCCGCCCTCTGGACCGGGCCCCTGCTGGCTCCTCTCCAGCCTCCTGGCGACCAACCCCCCCAGGGCCTTTTCCACCGGGCAGCTTTCCAGCCCCTCTGCCCCACGCCTGGAGCGCTGCCTGGGGTTGTGGTGACCCAGGGCAGGACCCGCCCTTGGCCTTGTTGACCCTCACCCAACTGGGCTGGGCCCATGGATCCAGCTTGGCCAGGTCCCCCTGCAGAGCCCTCCTCCCCCCAGCAGATCCACACTCCCGCCCAGCTCGGTGTCATCTGCAAACTGGCTGAGGGTGCCCTCGATCCCCTCGCCCAGGTCTTGGATAAAGATGTTGAACAAGACCGGCCCCAGTGCTGAGCCCTGGGGGACACCCCTTGTGTCCAGCCACCAACTGGATTTAACTCCATTGGCCACAACTCTCTGGGCTCGGCCATCCAGACAGTGAAGAGTCCCCCTCATCTGAACTAAAGTGCCTTTCTGCAGCTTCTCCAGCCCTTTTCCCAGCAAGCTCTTGAGTGCTTTACAGAAGCCACTTGCACCACAGCCCCCCCGAGAGTGGTCACCCTAATTAATCCCGCACCAAGGGGATCAAGCCTCTGTTGATGAAGTGCCCCACGGAGCAGAGACTGAGTCCCGCTGGTGCACAGGGAGCACCTGGGAGACTTCCTCATGGCTCCCGAAACTGGGGGCCAAGGAAGGAGCAGAAAAAGGGCCGGGAGCAACCCTTGTCCCCTGCCGCCTTTCACCGCTCCGCTCGCAGACTCCCCCTTTCAGAGCCCAGCTCTTCCCCACCTCGCCTCTGCCAGTGCAAAGCCTCCCTCCCCCTGCCACCGGCCCCCCACCTGCAGCTGCGAATTCATTTTCAGGCATCTCAGGGATGCAACTGTCACGCGTGAGGCTTTGTGGGATCAAGCTGCCTCGCAGCAGCATCTGCAATTCCGAGCGCTGCAGTGGGCGGCTCTGCCTGCGTGTGTCGGGCTCGGGGAGAAGAGGGGGGAAAAGCTGTGGAGGCAGTTTCTGTCGGTGAGCAGAAGATTCCTTCTGCCACGGAGGCACAGAATCATGGAATCACAGAGTGGTTTAGTTTGGAAAAGCCCTTTAATGTTCCCTTACCCCATCCCACCACTAAAACCTGGCCCTAAGCACCTCTCCTGCCCGGCTTTTAAATCCCTTCAACCCTTTAAGATCATCAAGTCCAACCATCAACCCAACACCACCAGGCCTACTAAACCATGTCCCCAAGTGCCATGTCTACACCTTTTTTGAACACCCCCAGGGGTGGGGACTTGACTCCTTCCCTGGGCAGCCCCTTCCAGTGCCTGACAGCCCTTTGGGGAAGGAATTGTTCCCCAGGGCCAACCTCACCCTGCCCTGACACAACTTGAGGCCATTCCTGGAGTGATGCCTTCCCGCTGGAGCGATGGCAAGACCCTCACCCAAGCTGAAACTTCTGCCTGGGTTTTCCCTGCAGGGCTGAGGGGTCTGGGCAAGCATGGAGAGCCCTGGGCTCTGTTAGAGTCCTTGCCTCTGCAGGGGAGACACCTGGACTAGGACTCCCCAACCCCAAAGCACCATTTCCAGGCAGACAGAGAAGAGGCGCACGGGGGAACCCCAACCTTGGGTAGCTCCTCTCACCCTCGCGGCACTGCTCCTCCCAAAAGCAAGCTCCATTTAAACGCCTGCGAGGTTGGAAAACCATTGCTGAAGCACACGGGTCTCGTGGCCAGGAGCCCTCAGCTCATTTGCAGCCTCACCCTGCTCGTGGTTGTCTTCATGCTCCAGCAAGACGGAACATTACATTTCTTTATCCTTTTTCCTCTTTCTCACTCCCTTCTGCTTTCCCCTTTTCCCCTCCAGATGGATTTAAGTGCAATCCCCTTCCCCTCAGCCTCTCTTTTCCATGCCTAAACAAGCTCAGCTCTTCCTTCCTCATCCTCCTGCAGCTCCTTGGGCCAGGATGGGCACGGTGGTACCCAGGGCTCCCCATCACCTCTCCAGGCCATGCTTGAGGGCACAAACACCGCTGGGGCTGGGCACCGGGCAGCATCTCCTCGCAGGTCGGGGACCCACAGGCACGCTCAGATCCTTCTCCTTGCTCTCAACGCCTTTTGCCCCCTCCAGCCCCCGAGTGATCCCTGTGCAATGCTCTCACCCTCCCCTCCAGCGTGGCCTCAGGTTTATCCGCTGTGTTGAACGCAGCGGGTCCCACGCTTGGCTCCCCAGGGACCTTCCTCGCTGAGCTGCCCCCAGCCTGGCCCCTCTCTCCCCACCACAGCCCCTCTCCTCCCCCTCAGCTGCTCCTTCATGGAGCACATGGAGGACAGCCAGGGGATCAGGCCCAGCCAGCATGGGCTCATGAAAGGCAGGTCTTGCCTAACCAACCTGATTTCCTTCTACGACCAGGTGACCCGCCTGGTAGACGAGGGAAAGGCTGTGGATGGTGTCTACCTGGACTTCAGCAAAGCCTTCGACACAGTCTCCCACAGCATTCTCCTGGAGAAGCTGGTGGCTCATGGCCTAGATGGATGTACTCTTCGCTGGGTTAAACACTGGCTGGATGGCCAAGCCCAGAGAGTTGTGGCCAATGGAGTTAAATCCAGTTGGTGGCTGGACACAAGGGGTGTCCCCCAGGGCTCAGCACTGGGGCCGGTCTTGTTCAACATCTTTATCCAAGACCTGGGCGAGGGGATCGAGGGCACCCTCAGCCAGTTTGCAGATGGCACCGAGCTGGGTGGGAGTGTGGATCTGCTGGGGGGAGGAGGGCTCTGCAGGGGGACCTGGCCAAGCTGGATCCATGGGCCCAGCCCAGTTGGGTGAGGGTCAACAAGGCCAAGGGCTGGGTCCTGCCCTGGGGTCACCACAACCCCAGGCAGCGCTCCAGGCATGGGGCAGAGGGGCTGGAAAGCTGCCCGGCAGAAAAGGCCCTGGGGGGGTTGGTTGAGAGGTGACTGGATATGAGCCAGCAGGGTGCCCAGGTGGCCAAGAGGGCCAGCGGCATCCTGGCTTGTATCAGGAGTGGTGTGGCCAGCAGGAGCAGGGCAGTGCCCGTGCCCCTGTGCTGGGCACTGGGGGGGGGGGGTGCGGGGCCGGTTGGGGGGGGATGGCGGGGTAGGGGAACGGTTGGGCTTGGGGATCCTAAAGGGCTTTGCCAACCCAAACCATTCCATGATTCTATGATTCACCCCCGGCAAGGCTCCCACCCTCTCCCCTGGCCGCAGCCCTGGTCCCTTCCCCAGCAAAGCAAGCGGCCTCATCAGTCCAGCAAGGCTGACTTTCGGTAAATCCATGTGGCCTTTTGCATTGTTTTCCGTTTACATCCTCATCTTCCCATTGTATGGGAGTTGGAAAGCCCTGCGGATGCCGAGCCGCAAGCCCGCAGCGAGCCAGGCATCCTTCGCGCTCCTTAAATGCCAGCGCTGCCCGCGTTACTCAGCAGCTGTGGCAATGCAGCAGCTCTCCCGGAGTGGGCTCGTTATTACTATTATTATTATTATTTTAAATTCCGATACGGAGGTGTTCCCATTTTCCTGAACTCAGCCCGATGAGCAAACCACGCTCCCCTCCTCTGTCTGCCCCACGGAGAGCAGCCAGCTGTAAGGACGTTTTCTGCACGAGGTCTCCCACGCCCGTAGCAAATGGATCCCACCCTTCCCAGTTTCTCACCAGTTTGGGAATGAGAGAAGAGGGCAGCAGGAGCTTGGCTGGCTCAGCCCCTGATCCGCGGGGTCCTGCTCATGGGGGTGCAGGGCTCGTCCCCCCTGAGGTGCAAATAAAGCACAGCCCCTCCACTTCCCACAGCTCCCCCTGCCCCTTACAGGTGTTACAGCCTTATTTTAACTGAACGTGCACATCTCTGTGTCTGATCATTTATTTTTAATTGGTTCTTTATAGGTAACCGACCCTCCCCAAAGCCTTTCCGGGACAGGTCCCTGGTTGCCCTCCTGGGGCAGGAACAGAGCCCACTATTCCCCAGCACAAGGAGCTAGGAAAAAAAGCCAAAAAGCTGAAAGAATGCAAACCTGGGGCCATTTCTGGATCCCCTGCCACAGGGTGGGGTGTGCGGGTGTTGTTGGGGGGGGGGGTGTAGGCAGTGGTGCCAGGGTGGGTGCAGGCAGGGGGTGCTGGGGTGGGTGCAGGGGATATTCAAGAGTGGGTGGCAGGGGGTGCAGGGGATCTCAGGGCGCGGGGGGGGGTGGCAGGGGGTGCCGGGGGGTTGCTGGGCTCCCACCGTTGCCAAGTGAGGGTGTTTGTGACCCGGCTGGGCTGCGCAGAACCAAACAGGACGGATCCAGGGGCGGCTGCAGCGTGGGGACCCTTCACAGCCCAGGCACGGCTGGCGGTGGGTAGGGGCTGAGCACGGCCAGACCTGCACCTTGGGACCCCGCACCCTGCCCTATGGACACTGCACCCTTCATGGAGCCCTCACCCCATCTCAAAAGCCCTGAACCCTTTGTGGGACCTGTACCCCGCCCCAAAACCCCTGCACCCTTCATGGGACCTGCACCCTCCCAGACCCTGCACCCGGCCCCTCAACCTGCACCCTTCATGACTGACCCTGCCCCAAAACCCCTGCACCCTTCATGGATCCAGCACCCTGCCCCAAAAACCCTGCACCTTTCATGGATCCTGCACCCTTCATGGATCCTGCACCCTTCATGGACCCTGCACCCCACCCCATGCACCCTGCCCCTTCCTTTGGCAAGGCTGCCTTTACCAGGGGCTGTAAGAGCTGGGCACCGCAGGGCTCTGTCTCCCAGCTGCTCTGCCCTCGTGTCCCCACGCCACCCCGTGTCCCCAGGCTGGCTGGCACGCGCCGGGGGGTGACTTCTCCTGGGCCGCTGCCAAAGGGCAGAGCGGGGGTTGTCTCCGCTCCCTGTGCAGGTCAATAACGCGTGCCGCCTTGGAGAGAGGCAGGCTTCCATGTGTACCCCTCTAAAACACCTGCCGGGTCCTGGAAGGGATCTTGGGGCTTTCCCCGCACACCCCCCCCCCCGACAGACCCCAAATGTCTCTTGTTCAAGCAAGCTGCACCGTGTCAGCTCATCCTCCCCCTGCCCTCCGGGGTGAGGCAGCTTCCCCAGTGCCTTCCATCATCGCATACGGCTCCTTCCCGTCATGTATCGCAACATTTGGACTTGATCTTAAAGGTCTTTTCCAACCCAAACAATTCTGTGATTTGACATTTTCTCCCCCGCTTCTCTTGTTTCCTTTTCACGTCTCCTTCTTTCATGTCAGCACAGACTGGTGCGGCAGCCCTGGCTGGTCCCAACTGCCCGGGGATGATGCCCTTGCTCCGGGCAGCCCCTGCCCTGGCTGGGGGACGCCTGCCCCTGGCCTCTTTTCCCTGCTATAAAGCCAGCCAGGGTGCCCAGGCTGTGCGTCCCATGCACCCAGGGGGGTGCCCCCGCACCCACGGGCTCCTTGCCAGTGGGGTTACGTGTCTGGCTGGCACCCATCCCTCTCGCCACTGCTCTCCGAGCTGCTGGAGCCCTTTTCTCCCTTGCAGGGGGAGCTGTATTTGTAGGAGATCCATACATCCCCTCATCATCCTTGTTGCCCTCCTCTGGACTCTCTCCAGGAGTTCCTCATCCTTCTTGAACTGGGGAGCCCAGAACTGGACCCAGAGCTCCAGGCGGGGTCTCACCAGGAAGCCGGGGGGAGAATAAACGATGGATTTCCAAGCTCTGGGAACAGACTGGGAGTCCTATGAGCTCTCCAGGGTGGCTGAAGGGGCAAGGGCAGTTTATTGTTTTCACCGCTCGTTATTAGTGATAGCTGGATTTTCAGCTTCCAGGGTGTAAAGAGCTAAGGCACCTTCCAAATAATGTCTTGGGGGGGCAGATGAAGTGGTGGAAATGAGTCTGTGCAGCCCTCCCCTGCTCTCAGAGCCAGCCAGCACCCGGTCCCAATGAATTCCTGGCCCCGTGCTTTGGAAAGGGAGCCTTCCCTGATTGAGGGAGGTTCCTGGTCACTTTATGGGAGGCAGCATTATGGGGCAGTGGACCGGTCCCCTGAGATGCTCTGCAGCATTTCCCCATCTCCCCATCCCACCCTGACCCCTCCGCCAGCTGCCTGGGAGGAAGGAGCGGAGTTGGGTACCATGGCCTCAGCCTGAACCCCCAGGGTCTGCGGGAGGTGATGCTACCAGGAAGCAGCTGGCCAAAATACCGCTGGCCTCTCCTGGCCGCTGGGGGTCTTGGAAGAGAGGGGTCCCCCATCCGTGCTCTGTTCAGCCTGGAGAAGAGAAGGCTGAGAGGGGATCTCATCAACACGTACAAATATCTCAAGGGTGGGGGTCACGAGGACGGAGCCAGACTCTTCCCAGTGGTGCCCAGCGCCAGGACAAGGGGCCATGGGCACAACCTGAAGCCGAAGAGGTTCCAGTTGAACGGGAGGAAGAACTTGTTGACTGTGAGGGTGATGGAGCCCTGGCCCAGGCTGCCCAGGGGGGCTGTGGAGTCTCCTTCTCTGGAGATCTTCAACCCCCGCCTGGACGCTGTCCTGTGTAACATGCTCTAGGAGAACCTGCTTTAGCAGGAGGGTTGGACTAGATGATCTCCCAAGGTCCCTTCCAACCCCTGCCATTCTGTGTGATTCTGTGTGTGATTCCTGGGGTGCGTGTGGTGAACCCCACTCTGCTGGAAGCAGCTCCCTGCCTGGGGCACCCCTAAAATGCAAGGGAGGGTGCCTAAAAAGGAAAATGAAATCAGAACATGGCTTGCGTCATGAAGGCCCCGTTGCCTCCCTCACCAGGATCCCTTGAGCAGCAGTTTAACCTCAAATGCAACCCTGTGCATCAAATGTGGGGTTATTTTTGCTAAAGTGGGATTATTTAAGCCCAGAGAGGCGGGTGCTGGCTCCTCTGGGCATTTTGCAGCGCCATGGAGGAGAAGGGAGCTCCCTCCTGCTGGAAAGCCCCAGCACAGCCCTGGCTGACCACATTTTCCATGCAGGTATTGAAGGCACATCCCCAAACCAGCATCTTCCTCCAGAAACAGGCGTGGGAAGGCCACCATGAGATGCCCCCGGTGTCCCCAGCCCGTGACGGCATGCTGGACAGAGGACCAGGGCCCGCGCCCCTGCATCCCTCTGCACACCCGCTTCAACCTGGACCGTGGCCGGTCCCAGGAGCTGAGCAGATTTTACCAGGTGAGGACACGGGGGACGGTGGCTTCTGGCCACCCCACCCCTGCTGCCAGCCCACGGTGAGGCTCGCTGCCCGAAATCCATGCGCAGGCAGCAGCAGGGATGCCACCTCTGCAGCCAAATTCGGATCTGGGCAGGTTGAGCATTCGGGTGCTCGCAAGATGGAAACAAGCCTGGGTTTAATGCCAGGCATCGCCCATGCTTCGTGCAGGCGGGCAGCCAGGGCTGCTGCTCCAGGGGGGATGGCAGGGGTAGGGGAACGGTTGGGCTGGAGGATCTTAAAGGGCTTTCCCAACCCAAACCATTCTGGGATTCTATGAGCACCGCGCTCATCCCATGCCACGGCCACGGCATCTTGCAAGCGCCTTGCGATGCCCCACGAATACCGCAACCCGAGCTGCCAAATTCTTGGGGTGAGCACAGATACTGTTCATTAATTTGCCTACGTGTTGGCGGCAGGGCAGCTTAGGAGCAGGGCTGTGACCGGCGTTTGTGCACGAGAGAGGGGAGGCCATTGCCATCTGCTTGAATCATGGAATGACAGAATCCCGGAATGGTTTGGGTTGGCAAAG
Source organism: Gorsachius magnificus (assembly GCA_034008185.1). Lineage (NCBI taxonomy): Eukaryota > Metazoa > Chordata > Aves > Pelecaniformes > Ardeidae > Gorsachius > Gorsachius magnificus. The sequence goes on from CM067083.1 coordinate 125,409,862, forward strand.
CCCTTTCAGCTCCCCCAGCCCAACCCTTCCCCTACCCCTGCCATCCCACCCCCAAACCCTGGCCCTCAGCACCGCCTCTGCCCGGCTGTTCAATCCCCCCAGGGCTGGGGACTCGACCCCTTCCCTGGGCAGCCCCTTCCAGGGCCTGACAGCCCTTTGGGGAAGGAATTGTTCCCCATGGCCAACCTCACCCTGCCCTGGCACAACTTGAGGCCGTTTCCCCTTGTCCTTGCTGTAGTAGCCCCTGCAAAATCCTGGTGCAAACGAGCCTTGGGGCGCTGAACTCAGCCGAAACGCGTGAACGTTTGCCTTTGCCTGCAGCTGACCCAGCAGCACCGTGAGTTTTACCGGGACAAGAGCGGGATGCTGTACATCCATCCCTACTTCGTGCTGCCCTCGAAGGAAAAGGAGCAATATCCTCACCCGCTCGACCTGTGAGTACCGATGTCCCTGTGCATGGTCCCTAGGACGTGGTGGCTCCCAAATCCCAGGGCTCGGGCTAGTGAGACGAAACCGGAGAGGTCTGGGGGAGAGCCAAGCCCACACCTGATCCTCCTCCTCCTCTCCACCAAACCCTTTGTCCTCAGAAAAAGGAGAACAGAAGAAACCAGATTAACCTGAACGGAGAGAAGAAGTGGGCAGCGTGCCAGACTTTGAGGCTTTTTTCCCAACCCCGGGGTTTTGTTGGTTTATTTTTTTTTCTTTTTTAAAGCAAGCGTCCTCCTGGCTGTGTGTTTGAAACCCTGGCTGTTTCCTTATGTCAAAGCCCTGACACCAACTGGAGCAGCATCCCGGTGTTCCCGTGCCCCGTCTCCTCCCCTCCTCATTGCTGCGCGTTGGCCCACGGGGTCTGCTGCTCCCTGGGACCTTTCCCACCACCAGTGTGGCGGAGCAGAGCTGAGGGCTGTGACTGGTTTACTTTAATATCACACCAAGGCGGCCGCTGGAAAAGGCACAACCTTAGCAACCAAACCTGGGAGCCGGCCAAAGGCCCAGCCGCCACCCCTGGGTTCTCACAGAATCCTAGAATGGTTTGGGTGGGAAGGGACCCCCAGAGCCCACCCAGCCCAACCCCCCTGCAGGAGCAGGGACACCTTGAACCACATCAGGTTGCTCACAGCCCCGGCCAACCTGGCCTGGAATGGTCCCAGGGATGGGGCCTCCACCCCCTCTCGGGGCAACCCCTGCCAGTGTTTCACCACCCTCACTGGAAAGAATTTCTGCCTTAGATCCAGCCTAAACCTCCCCTGCTTCAGTTTCAAGCCATCCCCCCTTGTCCTGTCCCAGCTGGCCCTGCTAAAAAGCTTGTCCCCCCCTTTCCTCTGGGCCCCCTTGAAGCCCTGAGCGGCCGCACTCAGCTCTGCCCGCAGCCTCCTCTGCTCCAGGCTGAACACCCCAACTCTCCCAGCCTGGCCTCAGAGCAGAGGGGCTCCAGCCCTCGGAGCATTTTAGTAGCCCTCCCCTGGCCCCGCTCCAACAGGTCCATGTCCTCCTGGTGCTGAGGGCTCCCGAGCTGGACGCAGGGCTCCAGGGGAGGTCTCCCCAGAGCAGAGCAGAGGGGCACAATCCCCTCCCTCGATGCTGGCCACGCTTCTCCTGATGCAGCCCAGGGTAGGGTTGGCTTCTGGGCTGCCAGCGCCCATGGCCGGCTCATGTCCAGCTTTTCATCCACCAGCACCCCCAAGTCCCTCTCGGCAGGGCTGCTCTCCATCCCTTCACCCCCCTGCCTGTATTGATACCGGGGGTTACCCTGACCCAGGGGCAGGACCTTGCCCTTGGCCTTGTTGAACCTCATGAGGTTCCCATGACCCCACCTCTCCAGCCTGTCCAGGTCTCTTTGGATGACAGCCTGTCCTTCTGGCCTATCAACTGCACCACTCACCTTGGTGTCATCTGCCCTCCAGCCACCCAAGCTTTGATTTTAAAGGTCTTTTCCAACCAAGTGATTCCATGATTCTATGACAAGCCATCACAAACATCCCTAACCACCCCAAATCACTTTTATTGCTGCAGCTGAAGGCGTCCAGCCCAGCACCCCAATTAGCAGACCCCCCCGGGCAGAGCTGCGAGCCAGGACAGACCAGTGCTGTGCTTCCCTTAGCTGGAAACCATCGGTCTTTGCTTCTCCTCCACCGCTCGTGGCTGCTGGTCTGCAGATCCATTCAAGCTCCTCACCGAAAGGCGGTGGCAGCCGAGCCCCCAGCACTGCCCCGGCACGCACAGGGGCCGAGCAGCCCCGAAACGCCTCCCGGAACATCTGCAGAAGTAGACATAGTGCTGCTGAAACACACATGGAGTGGCTGGGTATCTCTCCAAAAGCACAGGGGGTACCTTAGGGGTGGAAAGAAATAGCAAGAAATGTTTTTTAGCGAGAATAAAGGGAAAGTAAAACTTGGTGGGGGCGTGGAGGAGCACAGCCCGCAGCCCACGCTCAGGGAGCAGGGAGGTTAAACTCCCCTGGAGGGACCTTGCATGTGCAAAACCAGTTGAGACCATCTGATTTCACAGAACCGTGGGCATGCTCTGTGGCACAGCCCAGCCTGGGGTCCCAGCACCCTTTTGGATGGACGCCCACGGCTCCAGCAGCCCCCAGCCCCCTGCTCAGCCCCCCAAGGAGCAGAGGAGCCGTCAGAGGAGTGCGTTGCTCTCAGCCAAGGCAGGTTATGGACGACAAGGTGGCCATGAGCCAGCAGGGTGCCCTGGGTGCCAAGAAGGCCAAGGGCATCCTGGGGTACATCAAGGGGAGCGTGGCCAGCAGGGCGAGGGAGGTTCTCCTCCCCCTCTGCTCTGCCCCAGTGAGAACCCACCTGGAGCTCTGCATCCAGTTCTGGGCTCCCCAGTTCAAGGATGAGGAACTCCTGGAGAGAGTCCAGGGGAGGGCAACAAGGAGGATGGGGGGACTGGAGCATCTCCCCTAGGAGGAAAGGCTGAGGGAGCTGGGCTTGTTCAGCCTGGAGAAGAGAAGGCTGAGAGGGGACCTCATCACCACCTACAAATATCTCAAGGGTGGGGGTCACGAGGACGAAGCCAGACTCTTCTCAGTGGTGCCCAGCGCCAGGCCAAGGGGCCATGGGCACAAACTGAAGCAGAAGAGGTTCCAGTTGAACGGGAGGAAGAACTTGTTGACTGTGAGGGTGATGGAGCCCTGTCCCAGGCTGCCCAGGGGGGCTGTGGAGTCTCCTTCTCTGGAGATCTTCAACCCCCGCCTGGCCGCTGTCCTGTGCCCCCTGCTCTGGGTGAGCCTGCTTGAGCAGGGGGGTGGCACTGGGGGAGCTCCCGAGGGCCCTGCCAGCCCCAGCCATCCTGGGATTCTGGGATTCTGTGATTCTGTGTTATAGCCAGCATCCAAAATCCCCTCTTGCCTTGGTCTCTGAGCACAACGCTGGCCTCCGGGATGGTTGACCCGAAATGGGCTGAAAATGCAGCTCCAACGAGCGCTGGCAGCCCGGGGCTGGAAGCAGAGCTGCAGTGGGAGGCAGCCGCCAGCAGAAGTACATGGGTGCCCTCTAGTGCTGTGTTCCTCTGGCTCAATAAGGGTGTAAAAGGGCTCCAGGCCTCTTCAGAGGGCTTCAGATAAAATATCTTCTGGTATTGTCTTTATACCTGGCTGGATGATCTTGATATCTTGGACCTTGTGCCCGTCTCTGCTGCTTTCCCCAGCCTGAAATTCAAGGTGCATCCTCCAGCCTCCTGCATCTCTACATCCTTGAGAGCCTCTGCTCTGCTACCTGCCTGTATGAACCTGCAGGCAAGAGGATCCCCCCTGGCCTTCTGCTCTCCAGGCTGAACAGCCCAGCTCTGCCTCTCCTTGCACATAGAGTCATGGAATCGCAGAGCGGTTTGGGTGGGAAGGGAGTGTTCCAGCTCACCCAGCCCAACCCCTGCCATCAGCAGGGACATCTCCAACCGGAGCCGGTTGCTCCCAGGCCCGTCCAGCCTGACCTGGAATGTTCCCAGGGATGGGGCAGCCACCACCGCTCTGGGCAACCTGGGCCAGGGTCTCCCCCCACTCAGCACAAACAATTTCTCCCTCCTATCCCATCTGGATCCCCCAGGCCCTTTGAGCGCTCCCCATCCCCAGGGTCCTTCCGCATGGCGATGGGTGACTGCACATTGCAAACAGGAGAGCAGACCCCTACGGCTGAGCCCTGCCTGCACCTCCGTACCCCTGCCTGCACCTCTGAACCCCCTGCCTGCACATCCTTAACCCCTGCCTGCACCTCTGCACCTCCGTACCCCTGCCTGCACCTCTGAACCCCCTGCCTGCACTCCTTAACCCCTGCCTGCACCTCTGTAACCCCTGCCTGAACATCCATAACCCCGCCTGCACCTCCATAACCCCTCCTGCACATATGTACCTCCTGCCTGCACCTTTGTAACCCCTATCTGAACATCCATACCCCCTGCCTGCACCTCTGTACCCCCTGCCTGAACATCCATACCCACTCCCTGCACCTCCGTACCCGCTGCCTGCACCTCTGTAACCACCCATGGTGCTCTGCTCCTCCCCAGCCCGCCGCTGAGCGCCAAGACCCACTGGCATTTGCTGCCAGTGTCACCGACGAACGTGCGGAGCTACCAGACCTTCCCCTCGGGGAAGAGGGTCACCTCCCAGGAGAGAGGGGTCCGGGACAGCTTCTTCCCCTACAGAGCCTAAGCCACCGTGCCCACCCTGCCCTCAGTGGAAACCTGGTTTCCCAGCTGGGAAAGGAACAACGGGAAAATAAAGGCGAGGGATCTGCCTGCTGCCCTGCGCGTCGTGGGGACCTGCCGGCCTGCGGCAGCAGTGCTCTCTGTCCGTGGCCTCCAAGGAGAGGGGGCAGCTGCCCACCACACAGCTCCTCCTGTCATTTGGGATCATGGGTGGGCTGGGGAGAGACTGAGGGCAGGCAGAGCTCTGGCTCGGTGTGACAGGGTCACCGTCTGGCAGGCAAAATGCCCCCACTGCTGCCTGGAAAGGCAGCTCTGCCCCATCCCGGGCTCTGCTCGAGGCGGTGGGGGTCACCCAGGACCTTCTTACCTGGACTGGGACACTGCTGAAGGATTGCAGTGGTGGGGACTTCAGCCTGGTCACCCGTGACCTCAGGCGGGGTGATGAGCCTGTGGGTGGCACCAAATCATGCAGGGTGACGGAGCCAAGGGCTGGCTGCAGGAAGATGCGGCTGAACCATCTCCTGGGCTCCCAGCCCAGCGGTACCATGGCCTCAAGTTGCACCAGGGCAGGGTGAGGTTGGCCCTGGGGAACAATTCCTTCCCCAAAGGGCTGTCAGGCACTGGAAGGGGCTGCCCAGGGAAGGGGTCGAGTCCCCAGCCCTGGGGGGATTGAACAGCCGGGCAGAGGCGGTGCTGAGGGCCAGGGTTTGGGGGTGGGATGGCAGGGGTAGGGGAAGGGTTGGGCTGGGGGAGTTTGAAGGGCTTTGCCAACCCAAACCATTCTGGGATTCTGTGGTTCTACCACCCAGCAGCCAGACCATGGGTTTGCAGCGGGCAGGGGGCTGGCAGGGGTCAAAAAAACAGATCAGACCATGGGAATAATTAGGGAAAGAGTGGAGAGCAGAGCAGGGAGCAAGGGGTGAAGGGGGGTTGCCCTCCCTGCCTGGCTGTCCTGCCCTCCAGGAGAGGTGGGAGCAGGAGAGGGTGAGACGCTGGAGCTGGATTTGGGGGGGGGGCCGGCCCGGGAAGGGGGGAGGGAGGGGAGGGGGGCCATCCACTGTCTCATCCCATATGAGAGCAGAACAGGACCATGGGAGGTTACCACGTGTCAGGTTCAAAGCCAACCCAGCGGGGTAGTTCTTCTAAACCACAGGGCTCCCCTTCCCGGGAGGCTGCGTACAGCAAAATGTGGCGTGGTTTCAAAAAGCTACCGGGGAAACTGGCGGAAGAAAACTGCTCGCAGGATGACCGACTGCAAGGACAGCAGGTCTGGGGTGCTATTTTGGGATATTTTCCCTATGTCCAACCTCACCCTGCCCTGGCACAACTTGAGGCCGGTGCCCCTCGTCCCATCGCCCCTTCCCTGGGAGCAGAGCCCGACCCCCCCGGCTCCCCCCTCCTCTCAGGCAGTTGTAGGAGCGATGAGGGCTCCCCTCAGCCTCCTCTGCTCCAGGCTGAACCCCCCCAGCTCCCCCAGCCGCTCCCCAGCAGCCTGGGGCTCCAGACCCTCCCCAGCTCCGCTGCCCCTCTCTGGACACGCTCCAGCCCCTCCAGGTCCTTGGGGAGGGAGGGGCCCAACCCTGACCCCAGCATTCCAGGGGCGGCCCCCCCAGTGCCCAGCACAGGGGCACGGTCCCTGCCCTGCTCCTGCTGGCCACACCACTCCTGATACAAGCCAGGATGCCGCTGGCCCTCTTGGCCACCTGGGCACCCTGCTGGCTCATATCCAGTCACCTCTCAACCAACCCCCCCAGGGCCTTTTCCGCCGGGCAGCTTTCCAGCCCCTCTGCCCCACGCCTGGAGCGCTGCCTGGGGTGTGGTGACCCCAGGGCAGGACCCGGCCCTTGGCCTTGTTGACCCTCACCCAACTGGGCTGGGCCCATGGATCCAGCCTGGCCAGGTCCCCCTGCAGAGCCCTCCTCCCCCCAGCAGATCCACACTCCCACCCAGCTCGGTGCCATCTGCAAACTGGCTGAGGGTGCCATCCATCATGGATAAAGATGTTGAACAGCACTGGCCCCAACACTGAGCCCTGGGGGACACCCCTTGTTTCCTGACCCCCCCTCCTGTCCCAGCCAGGAGGTGCCGGGAGGGAGGGCAGAGGCAGGAGGTCCAGCCCAGCCCCATTCCCACTCCCCCCCAGCCGCATCCCCGGGCTCTTTCCCCTCCTCGCTGGTTCATAACCAACCCCTGCCTGCTTCCATACCCGACCCAAAACCCAAGAGCACCCCAGCAGTGAGGGGCTTTTTGCAGCGGTTCTTTTGGAAACCCATATATGGGGGTTTTAGCACCTTTTAACTGACTTCTTTCCCCCCCACTCGCTGACATCCGACGTGACTCGACCCTTTTCTACCTCCTCGTCGCTCCCCAGCCCACGCACTTCATCCAGTTGGGGCACACTGGCAGGGGCTAACTACTGCCCCCCTCCAAAAGTGGGGATTTAACACATCGAGGAAAGCCCTTGTGCATTTCAGTGCATTACTAAAATCCCTTTAAACTCATCATTCACAGCGAGACAGCGCTGTGCCTGTTTTTTAGGGCTTGTTCCTTGGGCAAGATCAACCCCGCAGCGTTTACAGGGTGTGTATGGGGGGAGATTGTGTGCAGCAGCCACAGAATCGCGCTTTGTGCCAGGAATGCAAAGCCCAGACAACAAGAGACGTCGAGTTCCTCGAACTATAAGACAAAATACATTCCATGGCGTCATTTCCACCGAATCTCGCTTGCCTCCCGGGAAGGGCTTTGCGCGCTGACCCTGGCACGGCTGCCAAGGTCTCCCAGGGTGGGTCGCCCCTCGCAGGTCCAGGGTCTGATCCTGAAGATGCTTTTAGGCACCTGGGGGGATGCTGTGGGTGTAACAGAGCATCCGCCCACCGACCAGGTGGCAGAGGGGGCCGTGGGTATCCCGGGAGCTCTCGGGTGGGGTTGGGGGGGGTTCCTGGAGCACCCCTGCCCGCTCTCCCCAGCTCACAGCTCCCACCCGGGCTGGCCCTGCCCAAATCCTCCTTCGCTGAGGGCTCTGGACAGTGGCCAATGCAAGAGCTGAACATTTAAGATGCCGAGGGAGGACTTTTTTTTTTTTTTTCTTTTTTTTTTTTTTTATTGCCTTTTCACACGCTTGGGACCCCCCCGCCATGGTCCCTCACCATCAGCCTGGGCCCCTCGGCACCACCAGCCCCCTCCTGCAGATGCCAGAGGAGCTCCATAACCCTGTCCTTGAAGCGCCCGCGAGCTTCCCCCGCACGTCAAAGCCGGTGCTGCAAATAAATCTCCCTGATTTTCGTTGCTCTGGCCAAGACTTCCAAGAGGGACTCATCCTTCCAGCTGCCCTGCCACACAGAGAAACCCCTGGGCTTGAATCCCTGCAAGGCATCAAACCCTACAGGGGGTTCCCCATCAAGTGGTTCCCCTTCTCCCCGGGCTGTGAAACGCAGTGGCTGCAGCCAGGGAGCCCGGTGGCTACGAAAGCACGTCCTCAGGAGGCGACTTTGTCACTGCGTCCCCGGCTGCCTGGCAGGGAGCTGGCAGGGGAAGTGATCTGACAGCAAATACCCAACGTGGGCTTTATTTTTAGCCTGGGACATGCTTTGTCACTGCCTCTGCACGTCACAGAATCACAGAATCATGGAAAGGCAGGGGCTGGCAGGGCCCTCCGGAGCTCCCCCAGTGCCACCCCCCTGCCCAAGCAGGCTCACCCAGAGCAGGGGGCACAGGACAGCGGCCAGGCGGGGGTTGAAGATCTCCAGAGAAGGAGACTCCACAGCCCCCCTGGGCTCCATGGCCCCTTGTCCTGGCGCTGGGCACCGCTGGGAAGAGTCTGGCTCCATCCTCGTGACCCCCACCCTTGAGATATTTGCACGTGGTGATGAGATCCCCTCTCAGCCTTCTCTTCTCCAGGCTGAACAAGCCCAGCTCCCTCAGCCTTTCCTCCTAGGGGAGATGCTCCAGTCCCCCCATCATCCTTGTTGCCCTCCCCTGGACTCTCTCCAGGAGTTCCTCATCCTTCTTGAACCGGGGAGCCCAGAACTGGACCCAGAGCTCCAGGTGGGGTCTCACTGGGGCAGAGCAGAGGGGGAGGAGAACCTCCCTCGCCCTGCTGGCCACGCTCCTCTTGATGCACCCCAGGATGCCATTGGCCTTCTTGGCACCAAGGGCCCCCTGCTGGCTCATGGCCACCTTGTCCCCCACCAGGACCCCCAGGTCCCTCTGGGCAGAGCTGCTTCCCAGCAGGTCAGCCCCCAGCCTGTCCTGGTGCCTGGGGTTCAACCTCCCCAGGGGCAGCACCCAATACTTGCCCTTGTTGAACTTCATCAGGTTCCTCCCTGCCCAACTCTCCGGCCTGGCCAGGTCCCACTGAGTGGCAGCGCAGCCTTCCCATGGATCAGCCATTTTTCCTAATGTCCAACCTAAACCTGCCCTGGTGCAAATTGTGAAGGTAGGGGAAGGTGAAAGCCCTTGTGCATCCTTCTCCACTGTGGCTGCAGCCTTAGGGTGAAATATTGGCGTATTTAGCCCGTGCCCCCTTCCCGGAGCTCTGGCACCCATGATTTCTGCTCTTCATCAGCCCAGGATGGGGGGGGGGCATCTCCCCTCCCTCTTCCCAAGCAGCACAGATCCAGAAAACAGCCCCATTTTCTGATGTTTCCCCCACGGCATGGGGGTTTGGGGCTGCGGGTGCTGCACCAGGGTGGCATGGGGCGGGGGGGCTGAGGACCAGCACCATCCTGATGGAGCTGGTGGGGCTTGGCTGCTTGGAGCCGTGTGGTTCTCCCTACAACACGCAGCAAATTAAAAGCACCTCGGGTTTAGCCCCTTGAAGCCCCACTCAGGGTTTCTGGGGTTTTCTTGTGCTTTGATGGTCGGGTCCCTTTGCCCTGGCATCACGCAGGCAGGGTCGGAGCTGGGGCGAGACCAGGCTGCTGGGGGGGTGCTGCTGGTGGAAGGAGCCCCCCCAAATCCATGCTGGGCTCCCAAAGCAGAAGACATCTGTCCTGCAGCAGGCTGGCTGTCCTGCTGCAGCTGGGGATGAGCTTGCTGAGGATTTCTTCCCTGCGCTTCTCCCATTAGAGGGCACCAGTGGTTTGCAAACTCGGCTCTGCGGGCGCTGGCAGAAGGTGGGCTATGGACCCCCAGGCCTCTGGGCTGGTTTCCAAGCTGGTTGCTTGCCAGGGCACCAAATCTGCTTGGCTGCGTCTCTGCTCAGTTTTTTTGCCCCACGCTGGTGCCCCAATGTCGGGGTGGCCGTGCCCAGGGCTGCAGTGCTTCCCTCAGCGCAGCTGGGGTGCACAGAGCCGGCTGCGGTGCAGGGCCAGGGCCAACTGCGTCCCCTGCCTCAGTTTCCCCAATCTCCTCCCTCACTGATTTGGACTTCCCTTGGCATGGGGCACCCAGATCCCACGGGGACTGTGCCTGCTTGAACGGGACCTGCCCTCGGGCATCCTCCTGCTCCCGACACGGGGCTGGGGTGAGTGATGGGAAGGGCGAGGTTGAAATAAGAGGATGCCTCCTGCCTGGGGGGCAGAGCTGGGGCAGGGACAGGCTCCCTTCTGGCAGGGGAAGTGCTGGAGTTTGAAGCTGTCAGGCACTGGAAGGGGCTGCCCAGGGAAGGGGTCGAGCCCCAGCCCTGGGGGGATTAACAGCCGGGCAGGGGGTGCTGGGGCCGGGTTGGGGGGGGTGGCGGGGTAGGGGAACGGTTGGGCTGGGGGAGCTGAAAGGGCTTTGCCAACCCAAACCATTCTATGATTCCATGGTTCTAAGTTTGCAAAACCCGGCTGCATTTTGCAGTTGCTTTGGCTCCCAGCCCTTCAAGGTGGCATCGCTGTCTGCAAGGACCCGGGTGCCTGGGGAGATGGGGGAGCTACAGATCCCCCGGGGGACAAGGGACATGGGGCTGCCACCGTCTGGGGACGGGGATGGCTCAGCCAAGCCTGGGATCAAACCCCCCCCCGTCCCAGCAAGGCTGGTGGGTGCCCCTGGCACAGCGGGAAGGGGTTTTCCTTTGCAGCGCAGGTCCTGGCTGTCATGTTTTGCTGCTCCTGGGGCGCTGGAAGAGGCTGGGTGAGGGAACCCCGAATGCAGTGGGGCGATGGGGAGGGCGGGAGGGGAGGAGCAGCAGCCAGGTTAGGAACCAAGGGTTGGAGCAGCCCCTCTGCAGCAAAAGCCAGGGGCAGGGTATGAAGATGGCCTTGAAAAAGCCCAAGATGGTTGGAGTTCATGGGAGAAAATGTGTTAAGCCCCCCCCACACACACCTTTTTCAGCTCTTCAGGAGTGAGACCTCCCCACGCTGAGCCCCCCCAGACACCCCGCCGGGCTCACCCCAAGCAGCTCCCTCAGGAGGCGGTGGTTTGGGGTGGGGGGGGTACCCACAGACCCCATCGGTGACATGAGAAACCTGCTGGGGGCTGTCCCCTGAGGAGGAGCTTGTGGTTGGGGGCACCCTGAGCAGCACCCAGCACCCTGCCCTGCAAGCAGCGCTGGGGCCAAGGCTCAGCTCGGAGGTGGAGGTGCTGGGAGCTGCATCCCCTGTCCCGGGATGCTCCGCAGACAGGGCAGGCAGAGCCCTGGGGACCCATCCTGGGCAGCCGCGAGAGGTCACTGAACCTGAGATACTGAAAAAACAACCCCCAAACTGGTGGTGCTCCAGGGACCGGCGTTTTTCCAAAAAAAATTTTATTCCCCTGGAAAAGCTCCAGCCATCAAACCGATGACGTAGGGACAAAATCCAAAGTGTCAGGGAGGGCTATATAAGGCGGTGGGCAGACGGTACCGTGTCATCAGCAATTGAGACGTGCCAGGGAGCTCGGAGGTGCCCTGCGACAGCAGAGGTTTGAGGGTCACCCCCTCAAAGGCTGCGCCGGGGTCACCGGGAGCTCGCTGCCATGTGCAGGTCCAGGAGCTGGCTGGTGGGAACCACCGCGGGATTCAGGAGGAGGAACGTGGGCACGGACACAGCCCTGATGGGGATGACGTGCCTGCCGACGGGGACAGTGCAAGTGTGACCCGGTGTCCCAAGACAGCGATGTCCCCGTTGGACCTAAGGGACATGGAGCTGTTGGAGCGGGGCCAGGGGAGGGCTACTAAAATGCTCCGAGGGCTGGAGCCCCTTCTGAGGCCAGGCTGGGAGGTTGGGGGTTCGCCTGGAGCAGGGAGGCGCGGGCAGGCGAGGGCCGGGTTGGGGGCCCGGGGGGGGGGACAAGCTTTTTGGGCCTGGGACAGGGGGGGGGTTTAAAAAGGGGGGTTTGGATCTAAGGCAGAAATTCTTTCCAGTGAGGGTGGTGAAGCACTGGCAGGGGTTGTCCCGAGAGGGGGTGGAGGCCCCATCCCTGGGACCATTCCAGGCCAGGTTGGCCGGGGCTGTGAGCAACCTGATGTGGTTCAAGGTGTCCCTGCTCCTGCAGGGGGGTTGGGCTGGGTGACCTCTAGGGGTCCCTTCCCACCCAAAACATTCTAGGATTCTATGATGCTACGACGTGCAGAGCACTCTCCCGCAGCTCGAGGGAAGGGGACACGGGCTCCTCCACGCTGCAGGAGATGGGGAAGGTGCTCCTCTACCCTGCGAGGCTGCACAGCAAAGAGGTCTGCAGGGTGCAGCAATGGGACTGGGTGCACCCTTGTGGCCGCCGTTTGGGGACCATGTCGTGCATGCCACTGCCCCGGGAGTGCTGCTCCTGCGCTGCCCATGTTGGAGCGGTGGCTGCTCTTGAGCAGGATGAGGTGAGGAGCTGCTTATCTCAGCTTACCCATCTCGGACTGCCGGTGCAGGGCCAGGGCATCTCAGCGATGCTCGCACCAGCTCCACTCGCTTCGGCATGTCTGTAAAGCCCAGGGGCTGGAGAAGCAACATGCTTGGACACGCCCAGACAGCTTCTCACTTACAAGCATCCTTGCTGCTCCTGAAAGTGGCCCTGGATGGGCTCTGTGCAAGCCAGAGGGTGGGATTTCCCCCTCTGGGTCAGGCCCGGGCTCTGGGATGGGTCTAGCCCATGGTGAGGACCATTGCCTATTTCTCTTCTCCAGGTGGCCCCGAGCCTGCAGACCCCACAGCCTCCTGGGATGCCCCTTTTCCAGGTGGAAAAGCCTTGGTCTGTCCTTTTCCTCCTGCTAGGGCAGCCAAGCCACTTGCTGGCCACCCCGTGCCAAACACAGCTTTCCTTGGGACATGCTTTCCAGAACCGCTGTCCCTCCTTCGACACCCCCAAACGCACACTGGGAACTCGTGCCCTCCTTCGTGCACTCTTGCCCTCCTGGGAACCCCTAACGTGGGGTTTGCCCTCGAGTCCTGGCACCTCTCAGAGCAGTCAGAACATGTTCAAAGCCCATCGTGGCTCCCTCTTTCTCTTCTGCATTACTTTGCACTGGGCAACGTTGAATTTCGTGACCCATCGCCTGCCGTGAGGTCTCCTTCTGCACCTCATCTGGCTGCGGGTTTCATTGTCCCAGCCCACTTGGTGCCACTTCTCAACGTCACCTACGAGTCCCGCTGGGCACAGAGCTGTGGTGAGCCCCACCAGCAGCTCTCCTCCACTGGGATGAGGACCCGTGCCCACCCCTGCTCACTTTATCTGTAGGTCTCCAAGCAGCTCCAAAACTGCAGCTCATCCACAGCGTCTGCTGGGGGGCTTGGTTGGAGTCATGGAATCCCAGAACGGATTGGGTTGGGAAAGCCCTTTAAGCTCCCCCAGCCCAACCCTTCCCCTACCCCTGCCATCCCACCCCCAAACCCTGGCCCTCAGCACCGCCTCTGCCCGGCTGTTCAATCCCCCCAGGGCTGGGGACTCGACCCCTTCCCTGGGCAGCCCCTTCCAGTGCCTGACAGCCCTTTGGGGAAGGAATTGTTCCCCAGGGCCAACCTCACCCTGCCCTGGCACAACTTGAGGCTGTTTCCTCTTCTCCTAATTAAAGGTTAAGGTGTCCTAATTAAAGCAAGGTTAAACCTGCTTGGAAAATCTGAGTATACCCTAAGTACTGGCAGAGATTCCTGCCCTTCAGACAGGCATGGGGAGAAAGCAAGGGGAGAGCTGGGAAGGAAACCCCTTCATTCCTGTCATCCCTTCAATCATAGAATAGAATAGAATAGAATAGAATAGAATAGAATAGAATAGAATAGAATCACTTTGGTTGGAAAAGCCCTTTAAGATCATCAAGTCCAGCCGTTAACCTAGCACTGCCATCCCACCACTAAACCCTGTCCCTAAGCACCTCATCTCTCCTTCTTTTAAATACCTCCAGGGATGGGGACTCGACCACCTCCCTGGGCAAATCATAGGTTGCCCAGGGTGGTGGTGGCTGCCCCATCCCTGGGAACATTCCAGGTCAGGTTGGACGGGGCTGGGAGCAATCGGCTCCGGTTGGAGATGTCCCTGCTGATGGCAGGGGTTGGGCTGGGTGAGCTGGAACACTCCCTTCCCACCCACACCGCCCTGCGATTCCGTGACCCACCGGTGCAGAGATGTCGGGGATAATCGGCACGGCTGTTTACTGCACTCTTCCCATCCTCCAGCTGGTCCCATTAATTAAGTCAGGCTCAGTGTTTTGATTTTGTCCATATCCAGCTTAGTTCTGAGCAAGCCCTCTCCTCCTCCCCTTGCTCCTCTGGCAGATGGCCTCCGACCACCGCTGCCCCCTCCCCACCCTGTCCCCTCCCAGACCCCACCTCAGGCCCCTCCTGAAGGTGGGGTCCCCCCTCCCCACTGGCTGGGGCATCGGCTGGCACAGCCCCGGGCACCGCTTAACCAAGTAAAGCTTAACCAAGGTCAGCACCCCCTCTTGCAGCCACAGGCACCGCTTAACCAGGTAAAGCTTAACCCAGGTCAGCACCCCCTCTCGCAGCCCCGGGCACCGCTTAACCAGGTAAAGCTTAACCCAGGTCAGCACCCCCTCTCGCAGCCCCGGGCACCGCTTAACCAGGTAAAGCTTAACCCAGGTCAGCACCCCCTCTTGCAGCCACAGGCACCGCTTAACCAGGTAAAGCTTAACCCAGGTCAGCACCCCCTCTTGCAGCCACAGGCACCGCTTAACCAGGTAAAGCTTAACCCAGGTCAGCACCCCCTCTCGCAGCCCCGGGCACCGCTTAACCAGGTAAAGCTTAACCCAGGTCAGCACCTGCTCTCGCAGCCCCGGCTTCTGCCGTGTTTTTCCAGCAACGGAAGGGGGTGGGCGGACACTTACGGGATCGATCCGATGCTCTTTACCACCTCGACAACTTATTTAACCTTCCCATGCTCCACCTCCCCCAGCCAGTGCCACTGGCTTTATCCCACCTTTCCCTGTTTAGACCGGAGCTCGTTTGGGCCGGTGACACTGTGCTTTGCTGCCTCCTCCTCCAGCCGGTGGCACAAAGCCTGGCTTAGGGCTGCCAATCTTTGCCCAAAACAGATGATCCATAATGGCAAAGTGTTTGTTTTCTGAATCCTGTGAAAAAAGAAACACGCTTCTTTGCCCCCTGCCCCCAGCTCTGTGCAAAACCCAGTTGCCCAACGAGCTGTTTGCTGGTGGTGCTGGTGTGCCCGGTGCCGGGTTATCCGCAGAAGCGATGGAGGCGGGCGAGGGGGGGCTGCCAGCTGGAGCCCTCCCTCCTGCTCTCGTGGGAACGCGTACGCTTCTGCCTTCTGCACCGGCCGCTTGGCGGGCGCCGGCTGGGGAGGCAGCGGGGGAAAGGCTCGCCCCAGTGTTTTACAGCCCTCCCTGGCCTGAAATGATCCGTGGCAGACGCGCGGCGAGACGCCGTCTCCTGCTCGCTCTGCGCCGGGGACGCTGCGGGAATAAATAAGCGGGGAGGCTCAGCGCCGGTCCCTTCGCCTGGTTTTCATAGAATCATGGAATGGTTTGGGTTGGCAAAGCCCTTGAAGCTCCCCCAGCCCAACCCTTCCCCTACCCCTGCCATCCCACCCCCAAACCCTGGCCCTCAGCACCGCCTCTGCCCGGCTGTTCAATCCCCCCAGGGCTGGGGACTCGACCCCTTCCCTGGGCAGCCCCTTCCAGTGCCTGACAGCCCTTTGGGGAAGGAATTGTTCCCCAGGGCCAACCTCACCCTGCCCTGGCACAACTTGAGGCCGTTGCCCCTCGTCCCATCGCCCCTTCCCTGGGAGCAGAGCCCGACCCCCCCGGCTCCCCCCTCCTCTCAGGCAGTTGTAGGCAGCGATGAGGGCTCCCCTCAGACTCCTCTTCTGCAGAGGAAGCTTTGCCTGGGGGAAAATTGTGAGATCCAAGGAAGCTTTGCCCACGGGGAAATTCCTTGTGGGGCACACATGTGCGGACGGTGTGCGTCGGCCACCGGGATGCTCAGGAGTGCGTTGGTGGGGGCAAAGGAGCCCTGGCGTGGGCCTCCAAGCAGGATCCAGGCAGTTCTCAGCCCCAGACTGGTGCCTCATTTGTACAAAAACCCTTCACACCTTTGAGATGCCAAGCTCTGTTCAGAGATGGTGCAGAGGAGCACGGGGGGGGACACGTGGCTTTTGAAGCGTTGCCCGGCGGTTCGGTTTGGTTTGTAAGTGGGAGGGTTTTGCAAATCACTGGCTTGCTGTGTTTCAGAGGAGGAGGCAGGCTGTGCTCGGGGTGGGGGGGGCTCACCCGGTGGCACTTTGGAGGGGACTGCCCACGTTGCATTGCACCGAGGATGGCCAAAAAGCCGTTTCCCCAGGTGCTGCCCCCCCGGCATGAGCAGAAGTTTGGGAAAACCAAGAGCTGAGCCCTGGGAGCCAGGCTGGGAGGCAGTGGGCAGGGAGCCCTGCATCCAGCTCGGGGGTCCCCAGCCCAGGACAGACAGGGACCTGCTGGAGCGGGGCCAGAGGAGGCCACGGAGATGGTCCCAGGGCTGGAGCCCCTCTGCCATGGAGAGAGGCTGGGAGAGCTGGGGGTGTTCAGCCTGGAGAAGAGGAGGCTGCGGGGAGACCTGAGTGCGGCCTTGCAGGGCTGAACGGGGCTGGGGAGAAAGGGGGGGACGGACTGGTTAGCAGGGCCTGCAGCGCCAGGACAAGGGCTGATGGCTTTGAACTGAAAGAGGGGAGATCCAGGCGGGATAGGAGGGAGAAATTGTTTGTGCTGAGGGGGGGAGACCCTGGCCCAGGTTGCCCAGAGCGGTGGTGGCTGCCCCATCCCTGGGAACATTCCAGGTCAGGTTGGACGGGGCTGGGAGCAACCGGCTCCGGTTGGAGATGTCCCTGCTGATGGCAGGGGTTGGGCTGGGTGAGCTGGAACCCTCCCTTCCCACCCAAACCGCTCTGGGATTCCATGGTCTCAGACCCCTGCTGAGGATGCAGGGGAGCAGGCAGACTCCTGACCCGGTGGGGGGGGGACTGTAGGAAACGTCCGTGCTCGTGGCCATACACAGCACAGCAGAGCTGCCCTCTGCTAGAAAAAAATCCCCAATTATCAGACCAGGAAAGGGTCATTGCTATGAGCCAGTGGGATTCTTGGCTGCTGGGAAGGGGCTGCAAACGCTCAGCGAGCAAAGAGGCATTGCTGCGTGTGAGGGGGTCGGGACTGAAGGTTTTTCCTCTCTCCCCCCAGGCAGAAAAAGCGCAGCCTCTGGATGCTCCAAGTGAGCCTTTTCCAGAGGAAATCTGGGATGGGAATCTCTGGAGGCAGCAGGGCTGGGGCTGGTGATGTTCCCACCCCAGGAGGGTGGGGGGGGTGGCAGCGCCTTTTGGGGAATGCACGGTGGTGACACACTGGCAATGCTCCCCCCCGGCATGCCACCGGCCGCCGCGGTGGTAACCTCAGCAGTTCTGGCCAATGGAAAAAAGCACAAAGTCTGCCCCGGCTCCGTGTTTACATAGCTCCAAATGTCAAGTGGCGAAGGTGAAAATGACGGGGGGGGGGGGGGATATTAAAGCACGGGCTAATTAGCACGGACTCTCGGACAGCATGGGGGTGACGGCGGTGACGCGGTGCGTGGGATGGCTGGCACGGGGGGGACCCCCCTGGCGCCTGGCCAGGGATATCTCAGCATCCCTGAGCTTGGTTTTTCCCCCCTCCAGCCAACGGGGCACCGGCCAGGCATGTGGCTCTGCCCAGCACGAGCATGTCTGCCCGGCACAAGCATCTCAGCCCTGAACAAATGGCTTCAGCTCTGCCCCCCCCAGCCCAGCCAGGTTTCGATGAGACAACGCCACCGCCTGCCCCCCCGCTGCCGACCCCGCCGTTGGGGAGCGCAGCCGGGTACCAAGTGCAGCATCTGATGGGGATGCAGGAATGGGCCATCTCCCCCAAAGCACCGCATCTCCCAGGAGCTACCATCACCACGGCCCTGCCCGGGGCAGGACCCCACAGTCCCAGATCTCAGTTGATATCCAGAAAGCAAAAAACCTCCCCAACCCCCCCCCTTCTGTCCCACCCCCTCATGCCCACCGGGATAGAGCCTTCCTCCCATTTCTTTCTGCTTTAACTTTTAATGCCTCTCCGAGCTCTTCACTCTTGAAACGTTTGTTCCAGGAGCTTGTAAAGTTGAGCTGTGAGATTTTTGCAGCCCATTACGCAAAGAACTTTAATTAAAGATGTGAAAGTCAAACACAGTCGGTGCAATTCAGCCTGACAGTGGCTCAAAATATATTTAGTTCCTGGATTTTAACTGAGTCCTCCAGAGCAATCGTCTGATTCCTTAGGCACGACGCAGCGTTTCTCCTTTTGATGATTTATTTTGCTGTTCCTCGGGACAGAGGAGCGTGTTTCCTGCACGGATATTTGCATTGGTGTCATTTCATGTATTTAAGTCCCAGGCAGGGGATGGATGCTCACGACATCTGGATGGGTCCTGACAAGCCAATCCCACTGGTTGTAGAAAAGGCGAGGCTGCTCATTTATTACCATGCAAAAGAAACTATGTATATATATTTTAAGATCATAAATACCCCAGCAACGAACCACCAGCACCGAAAACACCTGCAGGAACCCCAGAAAGTGCTTGGGTGCTCCTGAGATGAGCAGGAGGCCGACATCTCCATGGGGTTTGCTTTGGTCCCCAACTGGGGGGGGGATGAGGGATGGGGAGGGATGAGGGATGGAGAGGGATGAGGGATGAGGGATGAGGGATGGTGGAGGGATGAGGATTGGGGAGGGATGAGGGATGGGAGGGATGAGGGATGAGGGATGAGGGATGGGGAGGGATGAGGGATGAGGGATGGGGAGGGATGAGGGATGAGGGATGGGGAGGGATGAGGGATGGAGAGGGATGAGGGATGAGGGATGGGGAGGGATGAGGGATGGGGAGGGATGAGGGATGAGGGATGGGGAGGGATGAGGGATGTGGAGGGATGAGGGATGAGGGATGAGGGATGAGGGATGAGGGATGGGGAGGGATGAGAGATGAGGGATGAGGGATGGGGAGGGTCTCCACCCCCAAGCGAGCTGTCCCCAGATGCTCCTCTCTTGCCTCTGAAAGCAAATTCGAGGTATTAAGTGAAACAGCGGTATTAAGCGAAACACGTTTCTTCCCCCTCGCAGCTGCCCCGCTTTTCTCTAATCAGTGTAATCCCTGTAATTACGCAGTGAGGGCACCAGCAATCGGGGATGGCAATAGCCAGGCCCTTGTCAGGGCTTCTTGGGCTGCAGGATGGGCTCATCCCGGCTGTCCCAGGGCACTGCCGGGGTCTGGGCACAGGCATCCTCCTCTCCAGTATCTCCCAGTTGCTTCCTGGGGCTGGGGCTGGGTTTGGGAACCACCAGGTCTTGCTGTGGGCTGGCGGTGAACATCTGTCTCCCACCCCCCTCCAAGCCATCTGTCCTGCCAAGGGGAAGTAATTAAATGAGACTGTTCATTAATATGTCCTTGATGCTTCAGCGCCCGGGGAAAGGAGAAGCCTCTTCCCTAGCAGGGGCACGCAGTCACACAGCGGCCCCGGGAGTGGCATGGTTTTAGGTGTACAGCTTGCATGGGCCCGGGGTTCAGGGGCAGTTAAGGAAACTTTGGGGCCACCTCATGGACATCCTTTTGTACCTCTTACTGCCATCCTTCGAGCGTTCTCCTCCATCCCCTTTGCCTGCCCCCTTCTTATTTGGGGCATCACTTGGGGGGCAGCCCATGGGCATCATTGCCTTTAGGGACCTTTTGGCAGCGGGTGATGCAAGGTGCAAACCATGCACGAAGCTGCACAGCAGCGAGCAATTCGAGGACCCCGTGTAATGTTTTGGGTTTTTTTTTTGGCAAGCGAGGCTCTTTGCCCATCGCAGGAGTTGTCCGGGAAGGCCTGGAGGAAGTTCTGCTGGAAAGAACAGAGCTGGCCTGGGGTGGGGAGCGTGAAGGACAGCTGGAAAAGCAAGGTCAAGATTTAAGCAGGACGATTGGAGCTGGCGGGGGGAAAGGAAAGCAAAATCCGGCAGCTGTTCTTAAATAAGTAGACGGTCTTCTCAGTTTTTGTCTTTAAGAAACAGCTCTGACAGCCCCTTTCACTGCTCTGCAGCTTTCCCGGAGCTGGAAAAACAACAAAACAAGGAAAAAAGGAAGGAAAAAAAGGGGGGGGGGCAGTGGGGGAAGCAAGAGGGAAGATGTGAGGAGAGCTGAGTCTTCAGCACGATTCATTTGTACTGCGAGTCAGAAGAAGAGAGAAAAGCCCAGTAAATCCCTTCTGGGTTCGGCAGGGGGCTGGGGAAACCACGCCGAGGTGGGGTTAGGGGCGGCTGAGACCCCCTGTAGGGTGGATTTGGCAGAAGACAGCCTTCTGCGGGAGTGCCGTGCCAGTTCCCAGCTCCGCAGGGCTACAAAGGCAGGAGACCCCCACCCCAGCCGGCTTTACCAGCCCTCAGCCCTGGCTCCTACAGGGGATGCTCTTGTGATGATGTCCTGAAGGTGGGGAGAAGAGAAGAGGTTGGGATCTGAGGACGGAGGGGGCTGTGGGTACCAGGAGCACTGCTGGGGCTGGGGACCAGGTTCCAACACCTTCCTCCACCCCACAGGCGTCACGGGTGGTCCGTGGCCTGGTGGGGGTCAGGAGGGACATCTCCTGAGCTGACCCCTGCAGACCCCCATACCTGCTTCATCCCTGAGGAAACCTTCAGGGAGGTTTCCCACATGGATTCCCATCAGGCTTCCTGTGAACGCCTGGGGCCCTGGCATAGCCCGGTCCCCTCGGAAAGGTCGTCCTGGGAAGCTCTGATCTTAGTCCTACCTTCATCTTCGCTTGCTCCAACTTTAGCCTCCAGCTCCTTCACCCTGCCTTTGCCCTCCTGATTAAAGACCCTCCGCTACCGGCCGCTCGTCCCCAGGAGGGGTCATTACCCCTCCGTACATGACAAATTTTCCCCCTCCCCTTCACTTTGGTGAGTGGAAGAGCCCGCGCATGCGGTGGGAAGGACTTTGCGGACTGGGGATGTTCTGGCAACTCCTAACCCTGGGTCTCCGTTGTGCCTTGCAGAGAGGGAGGGTACAGAGGTGACAGCCGTGTCCCCGTCCCTTCCCTGCCTGTGGAGGGGGATGCTGCAAGGGGTGAAGAGAAGAAATAAAAAACCTCGTTGCTATTCCACCTGCCTTAAACCCTGCACTGCTCACTCGTCCCCAGAGTGATGTGGCACCGCTCTGCGTCAGCGCCCCAGCCTGGCCCTTGGTCTCCCATCCATCATTGTGTCGGAGGCAAAAGCTCTCAGGACGGATTTAAGCGTGGCTCTGGGCGCGTGGAGGGGAATACTGAGCAGCGTGGGGCTGGGAGCTGATCCTTAACCCTGCTGCGGGAGGGGGCAGACACTATGCTCCGTGCCCATGGGCTGTTAGCGTAGAGTCACAGAATCCCAGAATCCCAGGATGGCCGGGGCTGGCAGGGCCCTCTGGAGCTCACCCAGTGCCACCCCCCTGCCCAAGCAGGCTCACCCAGAGCAGGGGGCACAGGACAGTGTCCAGGCGGGGGTTGAAGATCTCCAGAGAAGGAGACTCCACAGCCCCCCTGGGCAGCCTGGGCCAGGGCTCCATCACCCTCACAGTCAACAAGTTCTTCCTCCCGTTCAACTGGAACCTCTTCTGCTTCAGGTTGTGCCCAGGGCCCCTTGGCCTGGCGCTGGGCACCACTGGGAAGAGTCTGGCTCCGTCCTCGTGACCCCCACCCTTGAGATATTTGTAGGTGGTGATGAGGTCCCCTCTCAGCCTTCTCTTCTCCAGGCTGAACAAGCCCAGCTCCCTCAGCCTTTCCTCCTAGGGGAGATGCTCCAGTCCCCCCATCCTCCTTGTTGCCCTCCCCTGGACTCTCTCCAGGAGTTCCTCATCCTCCTTGAACTGGGGAGCCCAGAACTGGACGCAGAGCTCCAGGTGGGGTCTCATTGGGGCAGAGCAGAGGGGGAGGAGAACCTCCCTCGCCCTGCTGGCCACGCTCCTCTTGATGCACCCCAGGATGCCATTGGCCTTCTTGGCACCAAGGGCCCCCTGCTGGCTCATGGCCACCTTGTCCCCCACCAGGACTCCCCGGTCCCTCTGGGCAGAGCTGCTTCCCAGCAGATCAGCCCCCAGCCTCATCTCTGGCAGGGACGCGAGGCACGTGTAGTGTGAATTTCCCAACAAGGCGTTTAATCCCCAAAGCCTGCAAAATGGTTAAAAAAGGAAATTACAAAGGGAAAATTAAAAAAAATAAAGATAAAGGGCAGGCATGGGGGCATGCTATGCATATCTAATCCCCTTCAGATGCAGCGTGGCAGGCGGGTTAACCCCAGGCACCCCCCTTTTCGGGACCCGCTAGGCTGTCTGCATTGACGATGCTGCTCTCTGCAGACGGGGAAAAAACATGTTAAACCTCCGGGCCTCAATGGGAAGCTCAAAATGATTTCCAGATCGTGCTCCAAGGCTCCATCATGTTGCTCCGTTGGCAGGATGGATATTTTCCCGGGCAGTGGGTGTCTCCAACAAGTTGTGCTCGCTTGCCCCTGGGCTGCCACTGCCACCAGTGTCACCTCCCATGACCTGCGTGGAATGGGGCTCCTGGTGCAACACTCCCAGCTGGACCTGGTGCCAGAGGGGGAACAGATTTTGCTCTTAGCCCTGTCCCCAGATGCTGCTGGGGTTTTTGGACGCCTGCAGCTGGATCCCCAAGTGCAGGCACTGCTCCTTGGCTACCCCAAAACCCCCTTGCTTCCCCTTTTATCTCCACCTTTGACAGCCAGCCTACCCCATTAGGACTCATAGGAAAATGCAAACCAGAGGATGCTATGTGTGCTCTGGGGTAAGGCACAGAATAACTGAGGGGTTTGCCTCCTTAATTCAGCCACTAAACCAAATTATCCCTTATTTACCCTGCTCTGGTAGCACCCTCTTTCCAATTATGGCAGCTTCGGAGATCGGTGGCTTTCCAGGGGGTTGTATGGGAGCAAAATAACCCATCGATTTCCCCCATGCCCTCTGCCTGTGGGGAACCTCCAATGAAGACGGGCTGCAGACCACGCTTCTCCTCGGTACGAATGGGTATGAGCGGTGGCACACGGCAGAGCCACAAGGGAGCGTCTGGGGTAGATACCATGGGTAACACAGCCCCAGTTAACGGGGATCACTGGGTTTCTGCTGGGTTGGGGGAGATTAACGGGCAGGCAGGGCTCTTTGACTTGAAATAAGCTCTGCTTGTGGGAAATGGAGAAGCTGGAGTGTTACCCACTGAGAGAGCTGGAGCCTCACGACACGCAGGGTGGAGGGTGGACACGGAACGGCTTCGCAGCCTCCCCAGAGAAGAGCTGGAGGCTCATGGCCTGGACAGGCGCACTCTTCGCTGGGTAACAAACTGGCTGGGTGGCCGAGCCCAGAGACTTGTGGTGAATGGAGCTAAATCCAGCTGGTGGCCGGTCACAAGGGGTGTCCCCCAGAGATCAGTGCTGGGGCCAGTGCTGTTCAACATCTTTATCCAAGACCTGGGCGAGGGGATCGAGGGCACCCTCAGCCAGTTTGCAGATGGCACCGAGCTGGGCGGGAGTGTGGATCTGCTGGGGGGAGGAGGGCTCTGCAGGGGGACCTGGCCAGGCTGGATCCATGGGCCCAGCCCAGTTGGGTGAGGGTCAACAAGGCCAAGGGCCGGGTCCTGCCCTGGGGTCACCACAACCCCAGGCAACGCTCCAGGCGTGGGGCAGAGGGGCTGGAAAGCTGCCCGCGGAAAAGGCCCTGGGGGGGTTGGTCGCCAGGAGGCTGGATATGAGCCAGCAGGGTGCCCAGGTGGCCAAGAGGGCCAGGGGCATCCTGGCTTGTATCAGGAGTGGTGTGGCCAGCAGGAGCAGGGCAGGGACCGTGCCCCTGTGCTGGGCACTGGGGGGGCCGCCCCTGGAATGCAGAGGAGGCTGAGGGGAGCCCTCATGGCTCCCTACAACTGCCTGAGAGGAGGGGGTAGGGAGGGGGTAGGGAGGTGGGTGTTGGTTTCTGGTCCCCTGAGCACTGCTGGTGCTTCAGAGCTTCTTGGCACTGGGTGGTCTCCTCCAGCATCCACCCTTGGGCTTTTACCAGCCAACTGGCAGCTTGCCCATGCCCAGGACTTTGCTCTCCACCACCCTGGGAGACAGCAGAGCTGCTTCACCCCTTCTCCCCCTGTGGAGCTTCATGAGTGGCTGGGGCACCCAGCACCCTTCTAGGACAGGGATCTCTCACCCCTAAAGTCCCTCCCAGCAGTACCTGCTGCCCCATACTGTTAGTTTGGTCTCCATGGTTTCCCTGCTGGGTGTTACCATGGTTACTGGTTCCTTTTTTCATTAGGAGACACAAACTCTGATAGTTCATGTCTTGTCCCTGCCACCGGCCTGAGCTCTCCGGGCTCTTGCACGGGCTGGTTAGGGGGGATGGAGAGAACTTCACCCAGGACAAGGGACGCCCTGGGGCATCCCCAGGCCAGTCCAGCAACTGGTCTGGGAGACCACGGGCAGACTGGGAGGCTGCTGGTGAAAAGCTGAACAGCTTGAAAGACTGTGTTAACCCTCTGGGTTTGTTCAGCCTGGAGCAAAGGAGGCTCCGAGGGGATCTCATCCCCACATCCCAGTACCTAAGGGGGGGCTACAAGGAAGATGGTGACTCCCTTGTCACAAGGAGTCCCATGGAGAGGACAAGGGGGCATGGACACAAGTTGCTCTTGGGGAGATTCCCATTGGACAGGAGAGGGAAATTTTTCCCCATTAGAACAGTCACCCACTGGGATAATCTGCCCAGGGATGTGGTTGACTCTGTCATATTGGACACTGTCAAGGCTCAGCTGGACAGGGTGCTGGGCCATCTTGTCTGGACTGGGCAATTGCCCAGAAAGGTTGGACCAGATGGTCCTTGAGGTTCCTTACAACCTCGGATTCTCTGATTCTGTGATTCTATGATTCTCTGCATCTTGGTTAGGGAAAAAGAGAATGGAAAGTGGGTGCTATGACCTAGATTTTTTTTCTGCAACTGGATCGCATTGAGTTGTGCCTGGGGTGAGGAGCATCCTTACTCAAAGGAAGTAAGGCTGTCCATGTCAAAAGCCTCCCCAGGGGCATGAGCTGTCACCAGTGCCTCCACCTCCTAGCCCAGGGACGTCTTCCCTGCCCTGTCCCCTCTCCCAGACAATGAGTGAGGCAGGAGGATAGATACGCTTTTAGCCAATCCAAGCAGATTTCCCCCCACAGAATGCATTCCCTCCTTGGGCAGCAGAAGGACAGACTGACGGATGGGCTAGCGTGTGTGTTGACTCGTTTCCAGAAAGTGCTTGGAAAAGATGGAGGTGGGACGCTACCGGCATCTGCCTGAAACCGTCCTCGCTGGCTGGGACCAGTGGCTGGGGCGGGAGTCCCCTCCAGATGCAGGTCCCAAACCGTGTCCTGGCCCTGGTGAGACCCCACCTGGAGCTCTGCGTCCAGTTCTGAGCTCCCCAGTTCAAGGAGGATGAGGAACTCCTGGAGAGAGTCCAGGGGAGGGCAACAAGGATGATGGGGGGACTGGAGCATCTCCCCTAGGAGGAAAGGCTGAGGGAGCTGGGCTTGTTCAGCCTGGAGAAGAGAAGGCTGAGAGGGGATCTCATCACCACCTACAAATATCTCAAGGGTGGGGGTCACGAGGACAGAGCCAGACTCTTCCCAGCGGTGCCCAGCGCCAGGACAAGGGGCCATGGGCACAACCTGAAGCCGAAGAGGTTCCAGTTGAACGGGAGGAAGAACTTGTTGACTGTGAGGGTGATGGAGCCCTGTCCCAGGCTGCCCAGGGGGGCTGTGGAGTCTCCTTCTCTGGAGATCTTCAACCCCCGCCTGGCCGCTGTCCTGTGCCCCCTGCTCTGGGTGAGCCTGCTTGAGCAGGGGGGTGGCACTGGGTGAGCTCCAGAGGGCCCTTCCAATGCTTGCCATTCTATAATTCTATGATCTGCACATGCTCCTGATGTCTGGTTCCCATTGCAGCCCACAGAGACCCAACCCAGTGAGCAATCCAGCATGCTCCGCGCTCAGGCAGCTGAATTCCTCCAGACTCAGTCCCAAAGCCCAGACAAAGGCACAGATCTCCCCTAAAACCCTCTAGCCCTATGTGGATGCCTCTGATACCCATGGGCATCTCTTCTCGTTGTGATCCCTGACATCCCAGCCCTGCTCCAATAGCAGAGCATCTGCTCAGGGAAACAGCTCTAATCCCAGTTAACAGGATGGAAGGATGCTCCTGCCAGCTTTGTCCCCAGCACCCTCCTGAAAGGCTGAGTGTGGAAAGCACCAGTAGCCTGAGTAATGCATTGCAAGTGCTATACATGGAGGAAATCATTTCCCTGGGGACCCATGTGGATAATTATTGCCCTTTTAGTGTGTTACTTGGACACGTTGGCGCTCTCCGGCCTCTCTGGCCCTGGCTTAGCCTGCCTGTGTTCTCTCAATCATCAAACACATTTGGGCGGTGAAACTTCCAAGAAAATGTAATAAACTGGTCCTCAGAGACTCCATTTCACGTTGTGTCGGAGATGAAAGCTAAGAGGAGCTGGGTCACACGAGAACTCCCTGCACTTGCAGACACTGTCTCCACCTGGAACATGACTCAGCCCGTCCTCAGCAGAGGATGATGGCAGGCTGGCTGATGGGGAAGGGCTCGGCCGACCGTCCCACACAGATGTGCGGGTCTGGATGTCCCCCCCACCCACCCCGACAGTGCAGAATCACCTTCTGCCATGTGGGCTCCAGGGCAGCAGCACCAGGGACACGGGCAACACTCTCCAGGCACCAACGTGGGACTGACTGATAGAGATATCACAGAATCCCAGACTGGCCAGGGCTGGCAGCGCCCTCTGGAGCTCCCCCACCCCCCCCCCCAAGGCTCACCCAGAGCAAGGGGCACAGGACAGCGTCCAGGTGGGGGTTGAAGATCTCCAGAGAAGGAGACTCCACAGCCCCCCTGGGCAGCCTGGGACAGGGCTCCATCACCCTCACAGGCAACAAGTTCTTCCTCCCGTTCAACTGGAACCTCTTCGGCATCAGGTTGTACCCATGGCCCCTTGTCCTGGCGCTGGACACCACTGGGAAGAGTCTGGCTGCGTCCTCGTGACCCCCACCCTTGAGATATTTGTAGGTGGTGATGAGATCCCCTCTCAGCCTTCTCTTCTCCAGGCTCAACAAGCCCAGCTCCCTCAGCCTTTCCTCCTAGGGGAGATGCTCCAGTCCCCCCATCCTCCTTGTTACCCTCCTCTGGACTCTCTCCAGGAGTTCCTCATCCTTCTTGAACTGGGGAGCCCAGAACTGGACGCAGAGCTCCAGGTGGGGTCTCATTGGGGCAGAGCAGAGGGGGAGGAGAACCTCCCTCGCCCTGCTGGCCACGCTCCTCTTAATGCACCCCAGGATGCCATTGGCCTTCTTGGCACCAAGGGCCCCCTGCTGGCTCATGGTCAGCTTGTCCTCCACCAGGACTCCCCAGTCCCTCTGGGCAGAGCTGCTTTCCAGCAGGTCACCCCCAGCCTGTCCTGGTGCATGGGGTTCAATTTGTGCCCATGGCCCCTTGTCCTGGCACTGGGCATCACTGGGAAGAGTCTGGCTCTGTCAGACGAATTTAATAAAGAGGGGAGTTTAATTGTTTCTTTACCAAAACTGGATGCAAGTCTAACAGCCCTGCATGGTTTCCTCCTCCTGAATGGAAACATCTCGGGGAAGCTGCAATCTATTTGATTTTATTCTTTTACAGTCCTCAGCGGCTCATACATCCGCCCAACAACAATTTAATTAGTAGAGGCCTCGCTTCCTTTCATGCATGGAGGAACAGCAAAACAGAAGAGAACAACCATTGTATGAAATTATCTCATTCCAGTGTCTTTCAAGATGGAGAAAAGCAGGAGGGCATTTTCCTTCCTGGGAAAAGGGGGGAAATGGGATTTATGTTTCTTCATCAGGACAAGCATTGCTTCAGAGTTCAGTTTGGTCCTTCAACGTGTTTGCCTGGTGTGTTCTGCCAATGCTGGGGAGGGCTGGGACATCCCCTCAGGGCAGGGAGTCCTTTCCCTGCTCTAGCTCCCAGGGGTTTTACCTCCTGGCAAGCCTTGGCTTCTTCGGCTGCTGTAGCTTCTGTCTCTTGGGGGGGCTTTTGATGAAGAATGGGGTGGAGCAATTGAGTCTGATACAAAAAGGGCCCTGTGATGCCCAATACCATCTTGTCTCATCATCCCATCCCATTTCATGCCATGCCATGCCATCCCATCCTATCCCATTTCATCCCATCCCATACCATCCCATGCCATCCTATCCCATTTCATCCCATGCCATGCCATCCCATGCCATCCTATGCCATGCCATGCCATGCCATGCCATGCCATGCCATCCCATCCCATCCCATCCTATCCCATCTCATTTCCAGAATCTGAACTAACTCAGGTTTAAAAACACTGTTTCTTGACCGCTTGCTCCAGAACCATTCTTCCTGAATGAGGAAAAACAGTCTCTGTGGAACGATCTGGTGGGAGTTGCAAAACAAGCCGGAGGAAGCCCTTCACCACCCAGCCCCACAGACTGACGCAGGCCTTTTCTTGCTGAAAGGGTAAAAACATTCAAGATGTGAGGGAAATTCCTTTCAAGGACTCTTGCATTAAAAATGTAGGTAGGACACGTGGTACTGGAAGATCTGAGATGACCACTGATCGCTGAAGACAGATGGCACTGCAACGAAGAACAGAAGAAGAGCCGACTGTGGCAACAAGGTTCACATGGCCCAGTTATGATTTCCCAGCACATCAGCACATCCCAGATGTCAGCAGATGCCTGAGAACTGGGGCATGGTGACGTTTGTCTGGTGCTTTTATCCACCCTCTACTGAACCATGTTTCTTGGGGCAGAGGGGCTGGAAAGCTGCCCGGCGGAAAAGGAGCTGGGGGGGTTGGTTGAGAGGCGACTGGATATGAGCCAGCAGGGTGCCCAGGTGGCCAAGAGGGCCAGTGGCATCCTGGCTTGTATCAGGAGTGGTGTGGCCAGCAGGAGCAGGGCAGGGACCGTGCCCCTGTGCTGGGCACTGGGGGGGCCGCCCCTGGAATGCTGGGGTCAGGGTTGGGCCCCTCCCTCCCCGAAGGACCTGGGGGGGCTGGAGCGTGTCCAGAGAAGGGCAGCGGAGCTGGGGAGGGGTCTGGAGCCCCAGGCTGCTGGGGAGCAGCTGGGGGAGCTGGGGGGGTTCAGCCTGGAGCAGAGGAGGCTGAGGGGAGCCCTCATCGCTCCCTACAACTGCCTGAGAGGAGGGGGGAGCCGGGGGGGTCGGGCTCTGCTCCCAGGGAAGGGGCGATGGGACGAGGGGCCGGCCAATTTGCCAGGGCAGGGTGAGGTTGGCCCTGGGGAACAATTCCTTCCCCCAAGGGCTGTCAGGCCTGGAAGGGGCTGCCCAGGGAAGGGGTGAGTCCCCAGCCCTGGGGGGATTGAACAGCCGGGCAGAGGCGGTGCTGAGGGCCAGGGTTTGGGGGTGGGATGGCAGGGGTAGGGGAACGGTTGGGCTGGGGGAGCTTAAAGGGCTTTGCCAACCCAAACCAATCTGTTCTATTCTATGTTTCCAGGAGCCAGGGGTGAGGAGGCACTGGATAACACCCTGGCCTTACATGCTTTTCCTGAGCAATCGCTACTGAAATTAGGGAGGACACACTTGGTTGAGATGAGCCTTGGCGTGGGCTGAACATGGCCATTCTTAGGTTATGAATCTCTTCTAATTCACAGGCTTTGCCTACTCATTTGCAGCGTGTCTCTGTTCACTATTGTGCTGTAGCTTGGACCGCTCGCCTCCCCGTGCCGGCAGCACACAGCTCTTGGGCACGCTCCCACCCCAGGCCCCTTTATCTCTTGCCATTGCCTTCCTTTTCCTGAAGTCAGTGCTTTGGTCCTGAGGAATAATCTGACAGATGGATGTCCCGGTGTTATCCGGAGTGCTTGGACTTTCAACCCCGGGGAGAAGATAAGAGGCTCCAAAGACAAACAGGGAAGCACTTGTGCACATCGCCCCTGTCATTACATGGCGTCGAAGATGACAGAAAAATATATCCCAGAATCCCAGACTGGCCGGGGCTGGCAGGGCCCCCCAGAGCTCCCCCAGTGCCACCCCCCTGCCCAAGCAGGCTCACCCAGAGCAGGGGGCACAGGACAGCGGCCAGGCGGGGGTTGAAGATCTCCAGAGAAGGAGACTCCACAGCCCCCCTGGGCAGCCTGGGCCACGTTTGAAACAGAGCCAGACCGGTTTATGGAGGACGGGGCCTCTGGTCGGGCGCCATGATGGTCTCTGTGCCGTGCCTGGCTCAGGGAGCCCTTCCCCTGGCTGCCAGGGGGTCTGAGCAGGGAAATGACCCATCATGGGTGGCCTGTCCCAGGCTTCTGCTCCCAGTCATGTTTGGAGGCAGCACCCAGGGCAGGAAGATGCCCCTGCAGCTGTGGCGGGGTGCAAGATGTGAGCCTCCCCAAAACACCCCCAGTCACATCCCCAAGCCCTGCAGCCTCTGACTCTCAAAGGATGCTGGCAAACCACCGGAGCAGCCTCCCTCGCCAGGCGAGGTAGGGAATGGCTCCGATGACCCAAAATCATAGAATCCCAGAATGGTTTGGGTTGGCAAAGTCCTTTAAGCTCCCCCAGCCCAACCCTTCCCCTACCCCTGCCATCCCACCCCCAAACCCTGGCCCTCAGCACCGCCTCTGCCCGGCTGTTCAATCCCCCCAGGGCTGGGGACTCGACCCCTTCCCTGGGCAGCCCCTTCCAGGGCCTGACAGCCCTTTGGGGAAGGAATTGTTCCCCAGGGCCAACCTCACCCTGCCCTGGCACAACTTGAGGCCGGTGCCCCTCGTCCCATCGCCCCTTCCCTGGGAGCAGAGCCCGACCCCCCCGGCTCCCCCCTCCTCTCAGGCAGTTGTAGAAGGTTTTTCAAGAGCTCAGCAGAGGCAGGCAGCGCCAGTTGAGTTGTATAAACATGACCCCCTCTCCCTGCCTGCCAGAAATTTCGGTTCCTGGCCTCCTGGGGATTAATCTGTTTGTTCCCAATGTCCGCAGCAGAATCAGGTTGTGCAACGTCTCTATCCCTGCCTTATTATGATTTCCAAACTTCTCTGTTTCAGGTCCCTTAATCCACTTGCCACCGCAAAATTCAATTATGTCTCCCAGGCAGATGCCCCTCACCAGCCCTGCCAGCGTGCTTAGCAAACGGCCACTGCTGAGTCCGAGCATTTCAGCTCTCTGCCCCCGTGTCCTGGGGACCAAACAGCCCCCCCACTGCTGCCTGAACCCCGAGAGGGGCAGAGCCCGGTGCCCTGCCCAGGGGCAGCACTGCATCAGGGCTTGGGGATGCTCACATCCTGGCTGGGTGCTGTGCTGGAGGCAGGGGGTCTTTATTTTAGGTGTGCCTTGGTTCTGCACGCGCTCATCTTTGCAGATGCCCGTGTTTAATGGCAACCCCGGTCTCCATTACCCCTGCGGCGCACACCCGGAGGCCGCTGCGCTGAGGCCACCCTCCTACCCTGCAAGGTTCCCAGGAGCTGCCAGAGGACCTGGGGTGCCAACGCTGGGAGCTTTTGCTGCCTTTTTACAGCAGACGCTCCTGCTTTGGGGTGACGGTGTCCCACCAGGGCGGCTGGGAAGGGCTGATGCTTCCCAAGATGCTTGCTTCACCCTTCCTGCTTCCCTCCTTCTTCCCAACCCCACTGGGGGCTGTTAGCCATGTGGCTGTTAGCCCTTGGGCCAGCAGCCATGCTGCGGTTCTGGGAGCAGAAGCACCCCAAGAGGACATCTCCATTGCATCCACCTGTGGACAGTCCCAACCTCTCCTCTGTCTTTAGGAGCTCCGGATGGGGGAGACAGGCTGAAGGGGTATCTTACTACTGTCCCCGCACTGGTGGCTGCATCCAGACCAGTAACCAACCAGTAGCAAACACCATCTGCAGTCCAACAGGTTGGGTAACGGGCAAAGCCCTTCTCTGAGCTTAGCTAACTTTGGGAAAAGTTTGCTGTGTGTCAGCCCAGATGCTCTGAGCACACTGTCACCAGGTGGGCACCATGGCACCGATGAGAAGTCTCTGCAGAGGGAAAGAGCCTGCTCTGCCCTCTGTGTGCACCAGGACATGGCAGGGATGGGGCGCCCTGAGTGGCCCAGGAGGGTGAGGTTGGGTGACATGGCATGGAAAGGTGAGGTTAGGCAGGGAAGGTGAGGTTGGGTGACATGGATGGGAAGGTGAGTTAGGTGAAGGTCATGGGAAGGTGAGGTTGGCTGACATGGTAGGGGAAGGTGGAGGTTGGGTGACAAGAATCATAGAAAGGTGAGGTTGGTGCATGGTAGGGAAGGTGGAGGTTGGGTGACAAGAACATAGAATGTTTTGGGTTGGAAGGGACCCCTAGAGGTCATCTAGACATGGTATGGGAAGGTTGAGGTTGGGTGACATGGTATGGGAGGGTGAGGTTGGTTGGCATGGTATGGGAAGGTTGAGGTGGGGGGGGTTGGGGAGGTGAGGTTGGTGGCATGGAGGGAGGTGAGGTTGGTTGGCATGGTATGGGAAGGTGGAGGCTGGGTGACATGGCACGGGAAGGTTGAGGTTGGGTGACATGGTACGGGAAGGTGAGGTGGGGTGACATGGCACGGGAAGGTGACGTTAGGTGAAGTGTCACGGGAGGGTGAGGTTGGGTGCCATGGCACAAGACGGTGAGGTTAAGCACTGGAGGGAGACTCTCAGACAAGTGACACTCTGTGGGAAGGGGTGGCAGCTCCATCCCCACATGGGTGAGGACTCTTAGCACGCATCTGTCCGGGGTGACATGTGAAGAGCTGATCCCCGTTCGGGACAGGACTGCCCCCTCCCAGTACCTCCAGCTCCCTGCTGATTCTCCCCCCTCTCTGGCACGGAGCGCATGCTCTCCAGGTGAAGGCAGGCTGTCGCGTGTCCGCGGGCTCCACCCTTACACCACCCCGCAGTCTTCCAGGGAGACCGGAGACGGTTTCGGCTGCTGCCGCTGAGCATCATGCTCCGAGAGCCATGGGTGTGGAGCTTGGGACTGAAGCTTAAACTGTCCTGCCTGGGTAATTGAATTAAGCTCCTTAATAAAGCCAGTTGTTATTTCCTTAATTCCCTGCGGGCCCTCTAATGCTATTACCTCCACACAACGCTGTTTAAATAGCTTATTATCGATTGGTTTGCAAAGCAAACTTGCCATTTACCGTGGCGCTGGGTGCTTGGGAGACCAGCTCAAGCAGAAGTGGGCACCACTGCCTAGCGTGCAAGCAAAGACGCAGCCACGGTTAAACCCAAAGTTAAGGACAGCCGGAGGCGTCCGTGTGGCTGATGAGGCATGGTCTGGAGCAGCAGCTCCAGGCCAGGACCTTCTGCTCTCCAGGTTGCTTGTGGAAAGGTGCCTGTTCAGGCTGGATTGAATCCAGGCTCTGGATCTCTGCCTTCCAGCAGACAGCAGATGGAGGTGGTTCCTCCCTCTGCAGTATTGTGGCTGTTTTCAAGCAACGGAGGGGTACAACCACCTTTGGGGCTCTGCCCAACAGCCTCTGGGTCCTGGCGCTTGGCGTGGTGTCTCTGCATAGAATCATAGAATCATAGAATCACTTTGGTTGGAAAAGCCCTTTAAGATCATCGAGTCCAACCGTTAACCTAACCCTGCCATCCCACCACTAAACCCTGTCCCTCAGCACCTCATCTCTCCTTCTTTTAAATCCCTCCAGGGATGGGGACTCCACCACCTCCCTGGGCAGCCCATTCCAGAGCCTGACAACCCTGTCGGTGAAGAAGTTTTTCCTAACGTCCAACCTAAACCTGCCCTGGCGCAACTTCAAACCATTCCCCCTCGTCCCATCGCCCGTTACCAGGGAGAAGAGGCCAACCCCCCCCTCGCTACAGCATCTCCCCCTCCTCTTCACCTGGCAGAGCTGCAGCAGTCTGGGGGTCTCCAGCTGCAGCTTGACCTGGAGCTGGGAGAGGAAGGGACTCCATGCACAGCCCCAAACTATCTGCGCAGCTGAGACCAGTGCTACGTGTCCTGGTAGCATCTGCACCGAGAGACCACGCCAACCACCCTGCATCGCTACCAGAAGGCCTGGAGCTTCCCTGAAAGCTCTCATCCCTCCTCAGATGCCTCTGGTTCCCCAACAGGGAGCAGCCTCAGGCAGCGGTGGAAAAGGCAGCGGAGCCCCCCACCCCAGTGCCAAGGGCAGCGCTCACCTGCGCTTCGGTGTGCAAGGAAAGCACCCGGCGAGGTGAGCTGGAGGAAGTAAACCAGCCCCCAGCAGGGGCCATGGGGTGGAGGGGGAGCCGGCGGAGTCTGGGACCCTGCAAAGGGGCTCAATCCTGGGCACAAATGCAGCGTTACATCCTCTGCCCTGCTCCAGGGGCCTGGAGAAAAGAGAAGGCTGGTGTGACTGGGAAGAGGAGGCTGAGGGGAGCCCTCATCGCTCCCTACAACTGCCTGAGAGGAGGGGGGAGCCGGGGGCGGGGGGGTCGGGCTCTGCTCCCAGGGAAGGGGCGATGGGACGAGGGGCACCGGCCTCAAGTTGTGCCAGGGCAGGGTGAGGTTGGCCCTGGGGAACAATTCCTTCCCCAAAGGGCTGCGGGGCGGAAGGGGCGCCCAGGGAAGGGGGTCGAGTCCCCCCCGGGAAGGGTTGGGCTGGGGGAGCTTCAAGGGCTTTCCCAACCCAAACCATTCTGGGATTCCATGGTCTTATGTCACCAGCGCACGTGATGCCACCTCTGCGCATTCACTCATTTCTTCGCTGCAAGAAGAGAAAGAAAGGGAGATAGAGTCAGACATGCAGCCCACCCAGGGGTTTAATTGCAGCTCACACGGTCTTGGGGTAGGAAACCCTTCCCGCCATTCTTTGGATCAGACTCCAAAG
Organism: Gorsachius magnificus; assembly: GCA_034008185.1. Lineage (NCBI taxonomy): Eukaryota > Metazoa > Chordata > Aves > Pelecaniformes > Ardeidae > Gorsachius > Gorsachius magnificus. The sequence continues at coordinate 125,444,707 of CM067083.1, forward strand.
CTCCTTGCCCCATCTGGGACAGCTTCTTCTGGCAGAACAGCAGCCCAGGCCAGGAGCTGATGGACCTTCACTCATTTCTTGCAGCTCTGTATCCAGTTCTGGGCTCCCCAGCTCAAGAAGGATGAGGAACTCCTGGAGACAGTCCAGGGGAGGGCAACAAGGATGATGGGGGGACTGGAGCATCTCCCCTACGAGGAAAGGCTGAGGGAGCTGGGCTTGTTCAGCCTGGAGAAGAGAAGGCTGAGAGGGGATCTCATCACCACCTACAAATATCTCAAGGGTGGGGGTCATGAGGACGCAGCCAGACTCTTCGCAGTGGTGCCCAGCACCAGGACAAGGGGCCATGGGCACAACCTGAAGCAGAAGAGGTTCCCGTTAAACGGGAGGAAGAACTTGTTGACTGTGAGGGTGATGGAGCCCTGTCCCAGGCTGCCCAGGGGGGCTGTGGAGTCTCCTTCTCTGGAGATCTTCAACCCCCACCTGGCCGCTGTCCTGTGCCCCCTGCTCTGGGTGAGCCTGCTTGGGCAGGGGGGTGGGACTGGGTGAGCTCCCGAGGGCCCTGCCAGTCCCTGCCAGTCTGGGATTCTGGGATTCCTCCCTCCTCACGCTACAAGGGTACCATCCTGGATCCTCTTCCTTCTCTCCCTGGCCCCAGAGCCCATCTGCAACCTCCTCCTCCAGCGCTTTTTCACAACCTCCTCCATCCAGCCCATACACACCCCATAGCCATGACTGCCTGTGGCCCCATCACTTGCTGAGGGACAAACCTAATGATGGGGAGGATGGAGTGAGGTTGGGACTGGTCTGTTGGCCCCAAAAGCCTGGGAACTGCTGGACTAATTAACCCCAACAAGCAGTGCCTGGAGGACACCTGGAGATCAGCCCAACAAGACAAAATATGTCTGTATGCCTGGGTCAGCAGCCTCGGCTCCCTTTGGAGGAAGGAGGAGAACAGGGTGCATCTAGGATTATTATCAGGAATTTGTTTTGGTGACTGACCAAATGTTAAGCAGTAATAATATAAGCATGGCAAGAGGATGGCAAATGTTGATGGGGACTGACGTACAACCGAGTGGTTCGAGTGGCCTGGAAGAGCTCAGTATCCCCCAGGGCAAAGCAAGGAAAGCTCAGAAATAGCTGAGCGGTCTCCAAGGGCAGAAGGACCTTGGCCGGGGGCAGCTCCTTGGAGCCGCTGTGGGCAAGAGGTGGTTGGTACCAACGCCTCCTGCTCCCGTCCCACTCTCCCAAATGGAAAGGGTTGGTGGGACCATTAGGACGCACAGATGCGCCAGGGACGCTCATCCTGGATTAACCCCTGCCTTGGTCGGGGCTGGGGCTGGGTGGTTGGCCATGGTCTGCCCATGCTGGGGTGTATTGGGTTTGTGTGGCAAGGTCTTGGTGGGGGGGGTCAGGGGGGGCTTCTGTGAGAAGCTGACAGAAGTTTTCCCCATGCCCGCCACTGGCCAAGGCCAAGCCCATCAGTGACAGTGGAAGCGCCTCTGGGATAACATATTTAAGATGGAAAAAAACCCAGCTGCGTGTCAGTAGCCAGAGAGAGACGAGAAGTGAGAGGATGGGGGAGAAAACAGCCCTGCAGACACCAAGGGCAGGGCAGCAGGAGGGCAGGAGGGGCTCCAGGCGCCGGAGCAGAGATTCCCCTGCAGCCCGTGATGAAGACCATGGTGGGGCAGGCTGTGCCCCTGCAGCCCAAGGAGGTCCATGGGGGAGCAGATCCCCACCCGCAGCCCAGGGAGGTCCATGGGGGAGCAGATCCCCACCTGCAGCCCAGGGAGGTCCATAGGGGAGCAGATCCATCCCCAACCTGCAGCACCCAGGGAGGTCCATGGGGGAGCAGATCCCCACCTGCAGCCCCTGGGGGTCCATGGGGGAGCAGATCCCCACTTGCAGCCCAGGGAGGTCCATGGGGGAGCAGATCCCCACCCGCAGTCCAGGGAGGTCCATGGGGGAGCAGATCCCCACCTGCAGCCCAGGGAGGTCCATGGTGGAGCAGATCCCCACCTGCAGCCCAGGGAGGTCCATGGGGGAGCAGATCCCCACCTGCAGCCCAGGGAGGCCCCGGGGGTCCATGGGGAGCAGATCCCCACCCGGAGCCGTCTGCTCCTGAGGGACTGCACCCCGTGGGAGGAGGGACCCACGCTGGAGCAGTGCGTGAAGAACTGCAGCCCGTGGCAAGGACTCACTTGGAGAAGTTCTGGAGGACTGTCTGCCGTGGGAGGGACCCACGCGGTGAGCAGGGGCAGAGCCCTCCTGCCAGAGGAGAAGAAGCAGCAGCAGATACAACGTGGAGAATGACCACCTGACACCCAACCCCCATTCCCGTCCCCCTGCGCCGCTGGGGGGAGTAGGCAGAGAAACGAGGAGTGAAGCTGAGCCCAGAAAGAATGGGGGGGTGGGGGGAAGGTTTTTAAGATTCAGCAGTTTTTCTCCTCTCCTTCTCTGATTTTGATTGATAATAAATTAATTTTTTTTGTTTAAGTTGAGTCTGTTTTGCCCGTGATGGTAACTGATAAAATGATCTCTCCCTGCCCTTATCTCGACCCACGAGCCTTTTGATTTACTTTTTTCTCCTCTGTCCGGTTAGAGGGGAGCGATGGAGTGGCTTTGGGGGGCCCCTGGCACCCAGCCAGGCTCAAACCACCATCACCACGGGGCCGTGCTGATGGCAATGGGCTGTAGCAAACGGCTTTGGCTTCAGCAGGAGGGAAGCCAAGTTAACGAGCATCACCTCTTGCCCTCTGCCTAATTAATCCTGCTCTCCACGCAGCGGTTTTGGGACAGTCTGTCTGGCATCGACTGGGCAGAGACACCAACGCTCGCGTGGTCCCAACCTCAGCAACAGGTCGAGCAGAACCTGGAGTCCCCTTCCCTGGGCTCCGAGAAGAGCGGCCGATGGCCGTGCCCTCCGGACCCAGGGGGCTGCATTAAGGGTGCAGCAGCAGCTCCAGCTGACCCTCACCTCTGAATATTGATATTTCTCCTGCTTCTAATGGCTTCTGGCTCCTTCTACCTTCCTGGCCTGATTTCTGCAACATGGGCGTTAATTATCCCCCCCCCCCCGTGGCAGCCAAACAGGGGGCCATTGCGCTGCAAATTGACTCCACCAGCTCAGAAATACTGCCTTCGCGAGGCTCATATTGATCCGAGGGGTTAGATTCTGCAAGAAGAAAAATGGGGATTCTGCAGAGGAAAGCGGAGTTTAAAAATAAGCCCTTTGATCGGTTCAAAGGCAAAAAAAAAAAAAAATCAATTCCTCGTCATTCTTGAGTGCAGCCAAGAACCTGACATGGAGCAGAGATGCCAATTAGAGGCACGGAGAACGGGACCCATGTGCTTTGCCAGCAGGCACAGCATGGAAAGATGAAGGACCCGAGAGTCTTTTACCCTGTGTGGAAAGTGGAGGGGAAAACAGCCAAAGAATGTTTTGTGCCCTCATTTTCTTCCATTCAAACCTGTGGACTCCTCCTCCCCCTGCCTGTTCCCGCATCCCATCTCCATCCCCTTTCTGCAGGTGGAAAAGGGAGGCGCAGGATGCAGGAGGGCAGGGTGAGGGTAAAGCTCCTCAAACCTGCAACGGGAAGGGATTTATTTGTCCCAGCCTCCTTTGGAAGTGCTTGTGCTAAATAACAGGGAAAGCAACCTCAGCCCGTGCTGCAGCCCCATCACCCGCTGCATGCAGCAGGGGGGGACGGGAGGGACGGTGACATTTCAGGCCACCCTGGGACCCAAAAGCAGAGATGCAGGACCCTCAGTGCTTACGCCCAGCGGCAGCGTCCCTTCCCTGCTGTGAACTGCTCTCCAACGCCGCGCCGGGGAGCTCGGGCGCGTGGACTTTGTCTGCTTGGTGGCCTCCCCTCCTCTCCTGCCCCCGGCAAGCGGCGTGTAACCAAACCTCGGCCGTGTTTGTTTTTTCGCTCTGCCACTTCAAACCTTCCTTCCCCTTGCAAAATGTTACCCGGCGACACGGCAGTGGCGTTATCCGCAGGGCTTAGCCCAACGCCAACCCTTGCATGGAAGCGGCAGCTGCCCCACCAAGCTGGGCTGGGGGGGGCGGGTGTTAAAGGCACTAATTGCATTTTGGGGAGCTGTTCCAGCAATCTCTGCTTTCCATCAAACACCTGGCTGGACTAATGGGCCCCCGCTCACGCACACCCTGTGGCTCCCGGCCCGCGGCTCATTGGCAGATGATTAAAGCCCAGCCCTTGAGTCCTCGCTGAGCTGGGATGCTCAGGTGCAGCCAGGATGAGTGGGGCCAGTTCTCACACACCTCCCCATGGCGTTATCCAACAGCTCCTGGGAGAGGGACGGGAGGAACAGCCTGGGATATGGTTCTTAAAACTGTCCACAGGCAGGAGAGAGGGGTACAGGGAGGGACCGGGGGCGCAGGGACCTTTGCTGTCTGAGACGCAGGCGGTGCAGCATCCCATCTCCCAGGGCACCCCATCTCCTGTCTGCGCTCTCCTCCGGGCAGGGAGGGGCTCATCCTCTGGGCCTTTTTTGGGTGGAGGTCTCTGGAAGATGCTTTCTCCATGGACCTCCTTTACCAGCTCTCCCTGCCTTCCCCGCTGTGCAGGCAGCTCCGGGCAGCGGCGGTGGGGGTCGAAGGTGGCCAAAACCCTGCTCTGAGCTTTAAGAACAAGGTTCTTCTACAGCAGAAATCAGCCAAGCAGCACAAAGCCTCTTCCCGTTACTTGCCCATCATCCAGCTCTTACCACGAAGGTGTGAGCAGGGAGGTGGCTACCAGGGTCATCTTTTTTTCTCTCTTTTTATGAATATCTCACTTTCCCTTAGGAATGCTGCTACCTCGGCTCTGGTCCAGGGGGGCGGAGGAGGCTCTGAGGAGGGAGGCTGGGCTGCGGTGGCCGATGGGTGGCATGGCCCAGCCTCCGAGGGCAGCTGAACCACCTTGCACAGGCAGAAACCTCATGCAACCCCGGGCTCCAGCAAAGCCAGCACCGGCTCTCGATGAGAAATGAGGAAGCACGATCCTGCTAAATCGGGTCAATAAGATAACGCGGAGCCAGAGGGATGGCTGTGTGCAGGGACAGCCGTGCAATTTCAGCGTTGCAAGCATAAATGCTGGTGCTTGCCATGGTCTTGTTTGGAAAGAGGGATTGTTTCACAGAACCATAGAATCACTTGGTTGGGAAAAGCCCTTTAAACTCCCCAAGCCCAACCGTTCCCCCAACCCTACCATCCCACCACTAAATCCTGGCCCTAAGCACCTGCCCGGCTTTTAAATCCCCCCAGGGTATTTAACTCCAGCCCCTCCAGGTCCTTCTGGGAGGGAGGGGCCCAACCCTGACCCCAGCATTCCAGGGGCGGCCCCCCCAGTGCCCAGCACAGGGGCACGGGCCTGCCCTGCTCCTGCTGGCCACACCACTCCTGATACAAGCCAGGATGCTGCTGGCCCTCTTGGCCACCTGGGCACACTGCTGGCTCCTCTCCAGCCCCCTCTCAACCAACCCCCCCAGGGCCTTTTCCGCCGGGCAGCTTTCCAGCCCCTCTGCCCCACACCTGGAGCGCTGCGTGGGGTTGTGGTGACCCCAGGGCAGGACCCAGCCCTTGGCCTTGTTGACCCTCACCCAACTGGGCTGGGCCCATGGATCCAGCCTGGCCAGGTCCCCCTGCAGAGCCCTCCTCCCCCCAGCAGATCCACACTCCCGCCCAGCTCGGTGCCATCTGCAAACTGGCTGAGGGTGCCCTCGATCCCCTCGCCCAGGTCATGGATAAAGATGTTGAACAGAACTGGGGCCAACACTGATCTCTGGGGGACACCCCTTGTCACCGGCCGCCAGCTGGATTTAACTCCATTGACCACAACTCTTTGGGCTCGGCCACCCAGACAGTTTGTTACCCAAAAACCCATGTCCAAGCCATGAGCTGCTAGCTTCTCCAGGAGATGCTGTGGGAGGCTTTGCTGAAGTCCAGGTAGACATCATCCACAGCCTGTCCCTCATCCACCAAGGGTCACCCGATCACAGAAGGAGACGAGGTTGGTCAGGCAGGACCTGCCCTTCATGAGCCCATGCTGGCTGGGCCTGATACCCTGCTTGTCCTGGATGTGCTGTGTGCTGGCGCTCAAGATGATGGAAAATGGTTCCAAGCTGCACCAGGGGAGGTTTGGACGGGACACAAGAAAGCATTTCTTTACCGAGAGGGTGGTCAAACCCTGGCACAGGCTTCCTGGAGAGGGGGACAATGCCCCACGCCTGTCAGTGCTTAAGAGGCATTTGGGCAGTGCCCTTAACAACGTGCTTTAACTTTGGCTCAGCCCTGAAGTGGTCAGGCAGTTGGACTTGATGATCCCTGTGGGTCCCTTCTATTCCATTCCATTCCATTCCATTCCATTCCATTCCATTTTTTCTCTTCCCAAAGAGCATCGTTCTTTTCATGGTGCAGAAAGCCAAGTACTTTTCAATGCTGAATTGCCATTATTGGGGCAATAAGATAAAGGTAACCCAGGTAATGGAAAAATAGATAGTTTGGGGAGCGTGCAATGATGAGGAACCCAAGTGCCTCCTCGGGGACCCAGGTCAGGTCCTGGGGGTTTACTGGCCCCAAATCAGCCCTTGAAGCCCTGGGTACCTCATGAAGATGCAGGCAGGGGTTTGCCCACAGGGGAGGCTGGCAGGGCCGGTTCCCCCTTGACCAAAACACGGCTCTAACCCATCTCCCGAAGGATGAGGGAGCACAAACCCAGCTCTAACCCATCTCCTGAAGGATAAAGGAGCACAAACCCCAGCCCTGGAGGCCCCCCAAGGGGTAAGAGACCTGGGGGGGGGGCACAGCGGGAGCATCCACATCCCTTGGAGCAGTGTGCCGGGGCCAGGGCTGCCTGCAGAGGTGTCCATTCCCAGGCGGGGAGCCTGCCAGCTCACCCCCGGCCAGGGGCACACACAGCGGCCATCGGTGTCCTGTTTCGGTGGCCGTGACCCTCTTTGTCCCCCGCAGCCGGCAAGACAAGCGGCAGCAGCTGGATAAGCCCCCGCGCATGGGGGGCTGGCGCAGGATCGCTGAGATGACAAAAACAAAAGCTCTGCGCTTTTTGAGCCCTGCCTTTTGGGGAAAACTTTCTCAAGGACTGAGCAAAAAACAAACAAAAAAATCAGTTTTTCCTAGCCACTGGAGGGCTGCAGCATCCCTGCCCTCCCTCCCATTCCTCCTGCTTCCCTGCCTGATCGTGCAGGCAGGGGTCAGCTCATCCCAGAGCGGGGTCTGGCCGCTCTCAGCTGGATTTGCACCTTTTGGTTCTTGTGGCCATCCCTGCTGGGAACTGGGGTGCCCAGCATCGCTGCCCTGACCCCTCACGGCCACAGCTCTGCCCACCTGGGGCTGGCAGCATCCCACCCGCCTGGGGCTGGCAGCATCCATCCCTTCCCCTCTCTGGCACAGACTAAAGTCTGTTTTTACAGCCCTGACCCACAGATGGGCCCCGGGACTGCTTCTGTTCTGGTAAAGTAACCAGGACAGGACGGTCCCTCCGTGCCGGGCAGATTCCTGCACAGTGAGTCACGGACACAGAGCAGCAGCCAGTCCTGCCAGGGATGGTTTCCCTCTAAATATCCCTTGCTCTTTCCTTTACAAAGCTCTGGCACCAAGCCAAGCTAAAACGAGCCCGTGATTCAGGTGGCCGGCCATGGTCCGTGTGTCTCCTGCAAGAGGGGAGCAGCCCCTAAGGGGGGAATTTCTCTAAGCGAGGACCTGCTCTGCTCTCACCACAGGTTACTGCAAAAGTGCTGGAAGGGAAACTGAAATGCTGGGGGGAAACCCCTCCTGAAGCCCCCTGAGGTCAGACCTGGTAGGTAAGCCCAGCTCAAGCCCCCTGAGGTCAGACCTGGCAGATAAGCCCAGCTCAAGCTCCTTGAGATCAGACCTGGCAGATAAGCCCAGCTGACCCACACCTGTGCTCCAGAGAGCAGCAATTAGGCAGCTTTAATGGTCTGTCCAGCCCTCAGGGTCCCCCCATGTGCTGCAGCGTGGGGTGAGTGGTGGGGCTCCCTAGGATGCACCAGCAGCCCCCTCCCCACATCTCCCCCTCCTCTGGGAGAGGATCCAGGTCCCCATCCCCACTCCATCCCCAGCATCCAGCACCAAACTGCTCTCAGATTGCACATGGCTCTGAAATTCTGGCGGTACCCCCCACCTTGCCATGGGCTACCTCCCCCCATCTGACCTCAGCCCCTTCTGCTGCTGGGGGAGACCTCCCAGTCTCACCCCCAGCCCCTGCTCCCCCGCTCTGCCTGTGCAGGGATGTGGCAGGGATGTGGCAGGGATGCGGCAGGGATGTGGCAGGGATGTGACAGGGATGCAGCAGGGATGAGGCAGGGATGCAGCAGGGATGTGGAAGGGATATGACAGGGTTGGGGCGGGTGCGCAGGGATGTGGCAGGGATGCGGACAGGGATGTGGCAGGGATGTGGCAGGGATGTGGCAGGGATGCGGACAGGGATGTGGCAGGGATGTGGCAGGGATGGGGCAGGGATGGGGCAGGGATGCAGCAGGGATGTGGCACGGATGCAGCAGGGATGTGGCACGGATGCGGCAGGGATGCAGCTTTGGTCCTGGCCAGCCCCATGCTGCTCCCGGTACGGACACAGGGGAGGCAGAGGAGGGTGTGAGGGCAGCAGGCTGAAGCCCAAAGCTGCCCATGCCGGACGCTGGATCCGGGCGAGCATGGCAAGCGCCATCCCTGGCGTGGGCCTCAGCTGGGCATGTCACCATCCATCCCCAGGGGCTGGCAGCGAGTTCTTAGGTGGCGTCATCCCTGCCTGCAGTGCTCCCCCCCCCGCTGCCAGAGGGCACACCGGGACAGCCTGGCAGCATTGCCAGCCCCGCTGAGCCCACCCTGCCTTGCATCACCTCCTCCCCTCCGCATCCCCCGGCACTGTCCCGGGGTCCCTGCCGAGGCGATGGGGACTCGGCCGCAGCAGGAGCGGAGCAGTTCGGCTGAGGATACCTTGGCCAAGCCACCGCTGTCCCTGGAGGGCTGCGTCCTCCGTGCCACCAGCTCTGCCTCCCTCTCAGCCCTCCTGAAAGCTCCCATCCATCCCCATCCCAACCCCGCCAGCTTTTCTCAGTTAAAGCCCAAGTCTCCCTCACTTTTCCATGCCAGGAATCCTAATCTTTAGGAGGAAGAGGCTGCGATGCATCGGCAGAGGCACCGGGCACATCGTGCTCCCAGCATCAGGAAAAAGCCGGGGCCAGCAGCGGTATTTGGCTGCTGTTTAATACCTGGGTGCCGCATTCGGTGGCTGTGCCCCATGAATTATTTATTCCCTGCCCAGCATTTTTATTCCCCAATCCAAACCCGCTGCGGGAGCGGGGTCTGGGGAGAGCGGATGACGGCAGATGGCAAGCGTAAAAGGAAAAAAAAAAAAATCAATAAAAAAGCAGGACAAGACGGGATTTTAAATAAAAGGCACAAGCGGATCTTGCCGGTGACTTTCTCACGCTGCTGGAAACTGGAGGGAAAGAGCAAAGCTCCGCAAGGGGTGGGTGACCCCTGTTGACCCCCAGTTCCCGCGCTGGGTGCCCTGCCCTGGGCATCCTCGCAGGAGTCAGAGCCTCTGGTCTCACGTCCCCAGTGTCGCCAGGAGCTGGCCAGCCCCGATCCCAGCGTGGAGGTCCTTTGGGTTTTTGGGCAAAAGCCTGCACTTGGCCTTACACCAGGGGTCACGGGTGGCGGGTCCAGAGGAGGCCAGGCCCAGGCTGCACCCGCTCGCGCACTGGCAGCGATTGCTTCTGCTCCTCGGGGATGCCAAGGCTCCTGCAGGCAGCAGCCATCCTCATCCTCGGTGGCGTTATTAAGGACTGAGTCATCAGGCGCAGGGATGAGGGGGTCCAAGCTCGTTGTCCGGGCAACCGGGGATTCAGGCATTTCCGTCATTTCAGCTGCTTTCCCTTTTTTTTTTTTTCCCATTTTTGCATCATCGGTGATTTCTGAATCACTCGGGACGGGGCAGGCTGGGGATGCCGGCATCGCCTCCCACGCGGCGAAGCCCTCCGACAGACACCTGCGGGTCTGGGGATCTCTCAGCCTGCCCACTCCTCGCTGGGGAAGCAAGTTATTCAAACGGGGTAATTCCAGGTCGAATTTACCATTTCTGTAGGTGAGGATGAGCTGGGCTCTCCCAACCCTCCCTGCGCCACTCCAGCTGACGGGCACAGCCATTCATGGGCGCCCATCAACCCCCCCGCTGCTCCCCTTTCCCCGCTCCAGGACACCAGCAGGAGCCAAGGACCCTGGGCTCCCACTGGGATCCCACTGGGGGATTTGGGAGGGGAAGAACAGGGCTCCAACCCAAGGGATCTGACAGGGGTAGGTGCCCCGGAGAGGTCAGGGCTTTGGCTGCAAACGCCAAAGGGGAGGACTGGCCAGGAAGGACCTTCCCAACATTTGGCGTTGCCCACAGCGCCACCAGTTCACCCTGGTTTCTGGCCCCAAATCAGGGCTTTCAGCATCCTCACGTGCAAAGCTCAACTCACGTGGCTGCAAAACTGGGGCTCAAGTTGCTCTCGGCTACAAGAGGCCAAATCTCCAGCTCTGGGTGCTGCTCCCCCAACCAGCTGTTGGGTTGCAGGGTTGTGGGGAACCTCTTCCCCCTTCCAAGCCCAAAGCAGTGTCCCCCGAGCACGTCTGGCTCCAAGGCAGCTCCTGTCCAGGCTCCTCACCATGTCCTTGCCACCCACTCCCATCCCGCCTCTTCTCTGATGGCTTGTGGTGGGGTTGTGTTGGGGCTGTCCTTGGGAAAGTCACCTCGAAAGTCCATCTCCATGACCCCGCAGGGACCCAGCGTGGCCACCGTGCCCCGGCGAGCCCACGCCGCAGCTGGGGATGCCGTAAATCAGGGGGGGGAGGCGATAGCTGTCACCACTCCGAGGCGCAGAGCGTATTTTTAGCAGCTTTGCTCTGCAGGCTTGCGGTGGTGTTGCCCAGGGGGGCTTGCACCACGCTCGTCCTCGGGGCTGGAGCGCACACTGTGCACCATGGGGCCAGGCTGGGAGAGTGGGGACTGTGCTGAAGGTGGCAGGGGACACTGGAAATGTTCAGGAGAGGACCCTGCGCTAGGGTGACCTTCAGGTGTCCTTCACACGTGGTGTAACCCCAGCAAGGGTGCTGGGCTTGGAGGCACCCAGCCCAGGGACCCTCACGCAGAGTCCTGAGAGCTCCTTGGGATGGAGAGACACGGAATCAGGATCCCGTCTTTAACAGCAACCCTGAGCAGCTGCTCAGAAGAGATTAAAAAAGAGATTAAAAAAGTGCAAGTGAAAGGAAACCCCAAACCCCGGCCAAACCCCCTCCGTCCCCCTAAAAATGGCCAAGCCTGCCCGTGGCCCCCAGCGTGTCGCAGCGTGAATGAACCCCTCTGCCAGGAGGGTCCTGCCCAGCCCCATGCCATCCCTCAGCGACAAAAGCCCCGGGTATTCTGCGGCATCTCCCACCAAGCCCATGCCCTTCCCTGTGGCCTTCATCCCCGACGGAAAAGCACCTGCAAGGGAGCAGGTCTGCGCAGCCTGGGGCTGCTGGTGTTGACTGGGAAGCACGGTGGCGAGCTGGGAGATGCCGAGGAGGGTGCAGAACATCACCGGTTACACCAGGCCAAGTGGCCGGCCATCTGCAAGAGCAGGGACCATAGAATCATAGAATCATAGAATCATAGAATCACTTTGGTTGGAAAAGCCCTTTAAGATCATCGAGTCCAACCTTTAACCTAACCCTGCCATCCCACCACTAAACCCTGTCCCTCAGCACCTCATCTCTCCTTCTTTTAAATACCTCCAGGGATGGGGACTCGACCACCTTCCTGGGTAGCCCATTCCAGAGCCTGACAACCCTCTCGGTGAAGAAGTTTTTCCTAATGTCCAACCTAAATCTGCCCTGGCGCAGCTTCAAACCATTCCCCCTCGTCCTATCGCCTGTTACCAGGGAGAAGAGACCGACCCCCACCTCACTACAGCCTCCTCTCAGGTAGTTGTAGAGGGGATGACCAATGTCATCCCCAGCTCACAGCCCATGGGACAGGGACAAGGACACCAGGGAGGTCCCCATTTCTGTTCCCAGTGCCGGCATCGATCGTCCACACGGCCCTGAGAGAGACTGAGAGCGTTAGCCTCCCCCTCTGCCGGCCGCAGCCCAGCTCTCAGGGCCTCGTAAATGGAAAGCATCAATATTTGATGGCGCCTGTCGGCTGTTTTGCTTTCAAGGTGAAGGAGAGCACACCCCCACGCCACGTTCCTGCACACCAGAAGCCGGTCCCCTCCCCAGGAAAAGCACCACCTCCGCTCACACGGCGCTACCGCCTGCCCCATGCATGCGGGTGGAATGCAGCAAGGGGGCTGGGATGGGGTGCAGGACCACCAGCCTGGCCACCAACCTCTCCTCCCTGCCCCATGGGCACGGGGCACGAGGTAGCAGCGCCCGGCTGCGGAGGTGGGCCCGGGAAAGCCCTGCGGCATCAGCCTCTCGTGGCAAATAGTTTCGCCTAAATTGGGCATGGGGCTCGGTTTCAGGAGAAGCCAAGCGCGCTGCCGCGTCCCGATGCCATTTTGGCAGAAAGGCGGGCTTTTTTGTGCATTAGGTTGTTCCCCTTAAAATAGCAGTTTGGAGCTTATTCTCCAGATCCCTTTTCATCCAAACAATAAAGAAAAAAAAGAAGGGCAATTAAGCTGGAACTAAAGCCCACCGGTGCATGGTCAGCATCGCCAGAGGAGGGAGGCGGAGGGGGTCCAGGCTTTCATCACTGTCCGACTGGCAAAGTCGATGTTGGGCATCATCCTGGTGGGGATGCTCAGGCTGCCAGCCAATGCACGGCCTGGGGCTGGGCATGCAAGGCTGGCCAGGTGTGGCTTCCACCCTTCAAATGTGCTGCTTGAGCCCCAAAAGTGGTTCTGGAAGAGTCACGGGGGGCGGCTGGAGGTCCTGCCCAGGACCCCGCGCAGATGCTCACCTGGATCCAGGAGGTCCATCACCTGCAAGAACCAGTATTTTGGCTGCAAGGATGAACGTCAAGGGAGGTGAAACCCCCCGGCTCTGAGGGGAAGAAGCTTGTTCCCAGGAAAGGTGGCTCCCTTCTGGACACCAAAACCCTCCCGGGGGAGATGGGCACCTCTCACAGTCGCTGGGGCCAGGCAGGACCAAGGCCCTGCCAGGCTGCATTGCCAGCGGTGAATCACAGAATCATGGAATGGTTTGGGTTGGCAAAGCCCTTTAAGCTCCCCCAGCCCAACCGTTCCCCTACCCCTGCCATCCCACCCCCAAACCCTGGCCCTCAGCACCGCCTCTGCCCGGCTGTTCAATCCCCCCAGGGCTGGGGACTCGACCCCTTCCCTGGGCAGCCCCTTCCAGTGCCTGACAGCCCTTTGGGGAAGGAATTGTTCCCCAGGGCCAACCTCACCCTGCCCTGGCACAACTTGAGGCCATTTCCCCTCATCCCATTGCCCATTCCGTGGGAGCAGGTTATCCCTGAGCCGGGGGCTTCCTTCAGTCTCACCAACCAGCTCTGTGCAAGCAGCTCCCTTTCTGCTTCCCAGGCTGGCCACCACACCCCCAGCAGAGCCTCCC
>CM067083.1:125458788-125476294 GCA_034008185.1 Gorsachius magnificus
ACAAAAGTTTTGAATAATCCCTCTCCTCTTCATTTCCCACCCTTCTTTTAAAGGAAAAACCCCAAATGTTTGCATGTCCTCTTGGCAGATTGTGGCTCCCAGCCCCACATTCAGCAGGACAAGTCAATGAGTGATTTCATAGAATCACAGAATCCCGGAATGGTTTGGGTTGGCAAAGCCCTTTAAGCTCCCCCAGCCCAACCGTTCCCCTACCCCTGCCATCCCACCCCCAAACCCTGGCCCTCAGCACCGCCTCTGCCCGGTGTTCAATCCCCCCAGGGTGGGGACTCGACCCCTTCCTGGGCAGCCCCTTCCAGTGCCTGACAGCCCTTGGGGGAAGGAATTGTTCCCCGGGGCCCCAACCTCACCCTGCCCTGGCACAACTTGAGGCCGGTGCCCCTCTTTCCCCAATCGCCCCTTCCCTGGGAGCAGAGCCGCCCCCCCCGGGCCCTTCCCCCCTCCTCCCCAGGCAGTTGTAGGGAGCGATGAGGGCTCCCCTCAGCCTCCTCTGCTCCAGGCTGAACCCCCCCAGCTCCCCCAGCCGCTCCCCAGCAGCCTGGGGCTCCAGACCCCTCCCCAGCTCCGCTGCCCTTCTCTGGACACGCTCCAACCCTGACCCCAGCATTCCAGGGGCGGCCCCCCCAGTGCCCAGCACAGGGGCACGGTCCCTGCCCTGCTCCTGCTGGCCACACCACTCCTGATACAAGCCAGGATGCCGCTGGCCCTCTTGGCCACCTGGGCACCCTGCTGGCTCATATCCAGTCACCTCTCGACCAACCCCCCCAGGGCCTTTTCCGCCGGGCAGCTTTCCAGCCCCTCTGCCCCACGCCTGGAGCGCTGCGTGGGGTTGTGTACCCCAGGGCGGACCCAGCCTTGGCCTTGTTGACCTCACCCGGGCCCGGCCAGGTCCCCCTGCAGAGCCCTCCTCCCCCCGCAGATCCCCCCCCGGCAAACTGAGGGCATTTCATCTCCGTATCTCCCAGTCGCCCATGCCCGTGCCTCCCCTCCAGTGCCTCTTGCCCTTTGGCTGCTCCGAATACAAATGCCAGAAGCGTCCCGGGTGCCGCAGGGGCCCCTGCCTGCTTTTGGGCTGGAGTCACCGGTGACTTTCCCTCAGCACCTGCAAGGGGCCAGGAGCCCCTCTGGTCCCAGCCCAGCCACTGTCCCCTTCTCTCTGCTCTTTCTTTGGGTTTTTAGGGCAATCCCTGGCTTCCCAATTGGGGGGAGCGGCTGCCAGCCCATGCCTGATTTCACACCCGTCGGAATTGGGGCTTTGCCCTTCGTACCCACGTGCAGTTAAATACCCGCCGTCGGCCGATGCCAGCGCTGTATGGCACGAACCCCGGCGGCCAGCAGCCGCTGCATTCCTGGCAAGGGCTCTGACGGTGGGAGAAGGGACGTGATCTGGGTCACAGCATCCCGCGGATGAGCCATCTGGATGACGGAGCGGGGGGAAGGGGCTGGAGCCATGCAAGCGCCTGCCCGGCGCAGACAGAGACAGCCACGGGGCCACTCTCAGCCGGGAAGAAGAAAAGGGGGATTTTGGTAGAGCAGCTCCATCCCTTCCACCCACCCCAGCAGCCGTGGGGCCATGGTGCTCCCCCAAAGGCCAAACCATGGCCAAGTTCCTAGAGGAGATGACGCTTGCTGGCTCAGGACCAGAGATGTTGGGTGAGGACGGTGTCTCCCATGATGTTTGCTTCTCCCCTGCTTTGCTCCAAGGTCCTGCTCCCCATGGTTGCCCAACACCATGAGCAGCTCCAGAGACCCAGAGAGCCAATGCCCCCTGGCAGCCCAGGCATGCTCAGCTCTCAGGAGCTAAGAGGGCTTCCAGTCCCTGACAGCCCTTTGGGGAAGGAATTGTTCCCAATGTCCAACCTAACCCTGCCCTGGCACAACTTGAGGCCATGGTACCGCTGGGCTGGGAGCCCCAGAGATGGTTCAGCCGCATCTTCCTGCAACCAGCCCGGCTGTTAAATCCCCCCAGGGATGCGGACTCCACCAGGAGGGTGACTCCTGCAAAGGAATCCCTAGCAGGGACCCCAGGCTCTTTTTTGGGAGAAGAACGGCTGTGTGTGAGCGTGGGGGATTTGCGATCCCTTCTGGCAGACCTTGCTGCTCGTTCCCGTCCCTCTTCCCCCCGAGGCTCCATGCTAGAGGAGGTCAACACCTCCCTGGTGATGGTCTCCAGCTTCCCAGAGATCCTCATCCTCCCGCTGTCCTTTTCCAGCTGTGCACATGGCGTGGCAAAATACCGGGCTTGGGCTTTTGGTCTGAGGAATCTAAATAGGGTGTTTTGGTGCCCAGAACCGCGCTGCTGTGTTTTGGGCTAGGAAAGCAGCCGGGGCAAAACCACGGCACCCCTCCGATGGGCTCACCAGCCACTTCCAACACCCTCCCTCAGCATGGTCCCAGCAGGGTCATTGCCGTTGTGTGTGGCTAAAATCAGAGTGAAAGCGGAGGGGTGCGTTGTTTTGACGGCGTCGGCTCCGTATTTACATTGCTCCGAGTTTATTAGCATTCCTCGTGCTGCCTCTCCGTGACAGCAGGAGTTACGCGCTTCGGATGAAGCACAACATACGTTTGGGAAAGTTTTTCTGGTGGCTTCCAGTTTCCCCTCGGTTTGATCTCGCCTCTCAGCCCGTCAGCGCGTCTGCTCTTAAAAAAGCTCTCGCGAAAGAGAATTCCTGTGCTCGCCGGCCCTGCCAGAACGCGGGATGCGGAAAAGCTTCAGATCAGCTCTGACGAGGCCTCCCTCGCCCTGTTTTGAGCTGAATAACTCAGGCTTGCTTGATCTACTTAAATAACGACAGCCTCCTCGCTCCTGCCCCCAGTCAAATGCCTGACGTCTCTTTGCAGCCCAGCAGCTCGGCTCCCTCCATCGCCCGGCGCGGGCTGCCAGCAGCTCGGAGGGTGCTTCGTCCCACCCCGGTCTAAGCCCTGGGTCTGCTGAATCATGGCAGACGTGGGGTTAGGAGCAATCCGGGAGGGCAATCACCTCCCCGGGAAAGGAAAATCCTCCTCGGCCCTGCAGGACCTGGGCTGGGAAGGTCCACGGTGCCCAGAGGGCTGAGGATGGGTAGAGCAGTTCCATGATTTATCGGCAGAGCTCCTAAATGAAGGCTGAAGCGTGCAAGCTTGTGCCAGAAAAACGTTTGGCCCGTTAAAAAGAAAAAAAAAAAGGTTGATTATGTCTCTGTACTCCTCACCCTCACCCCAGGGTGGGATGGAAGCAGCCTCAGCCAGACCTTCTGCCCATGAAGCATCGCTGCAGAAGCCAGAGCAACGCTGGCTGGAGCCGGGGGCTGTGGGGCGGATTTGCCCCACAGCACCCTGCAAGCGGAGCTCTGCGGAGAAATCACGGAATGGTTTGGGTTGGCAAAGCCCTTTCAGCTCCCCCAGCCCAACCGTTCCCCTACCCCTGCCATCCCACCCCCAAACCCTGGCCCTCATCACCACATCTCCCCAGATGTTAAATCCCCCCAGGGATGCGGACTCCATCAGGAGGGTGACTCCTGCAAAGGAATCCCTAGCAGGGACCCCGGACTCTTTTTTGGGAGAAGAACCGCAGTGTGTGGACAGGGAGGATTTGCGATCCCTTCTGGCAGACCCCACTGCTTGTTCCCATCCCTCTTCCCTCCAAGGTTTCACAGGACTGGGAGCAGGACTGGCCTCCCCGGGTCCCGCCACGCCACTGGGAACCAGCTAATTCCCAGTGCCAGACCCCAAGAAGGACCTAAGAAAACCCCTGGGTGTGAAGAATGTCTGGGATGAAACCACTTGCCCAAGATTTCCACCAGGACATGGGTATTTCGGCGTGTGCTTTGGGACATCCGTAAACTCCTGATGCTGGAAGTGTCCAGGGAGGGGTAGGGCTGTTCTGCTCCTGTCCTAAGCTGGGCCTGTCCCTGTTCTCCATGAGCAGCGACAAAATCCTGGACCAGAACGAATTTTTGATCCCACCCAGTGCTGCTGTCAGGAAGCTTTTCCTTTCCTGTTACTTCTAAATGCCCGTCATTAGGCTTCAGGGTTAACAGGTTCCCTCTTCAGCCGAGGCGGCTGCAGGCACCAGAGCGGGGCACTCGGGTCTCCTCTTGGCAGAGGAGGGTGGCTGATTTGGGGGAGCAGCCCGCCTGGCTTGGGCTCTGTTACTGCAGCCTTGCTGCTTCCCCAAGGTAGCTGCCGCTTTCATCCATGTTTTATTCCCAGGGCTTGGAAAGAAGAAATCCAGGCCCCAAATTACCCAGCATGATGCTTCCCTCCGCCAGTGCTGAGGTCTGCTGGCCATGGCCCAAGGGCTGGCAAGCTCTGCCGGCCTCCAGCCCCGCGGGAAGAGAGCTCCGAGCTCGGCCAGGGCTCCCCGAAACCCCTGGGCGCTGGGTGCTGGGGTGCTGCCGCTCGCCAGGGCTGGGGGAGGAGCTGGGCTGAATGGCAAAAGCAATGGGAGGGTGAAAAAATATCCCCAGAAATAAATAAAAAAACCCAGCCCTGCTCCTCTGGCTGAGCCCGGGCTCAGACCTCCGTGTTCCTGACGGGTGAATAACTTACAGCAAGACGATGTATTTATAGCACCGAGCTCATGAGTTTTTAATTAAAATTCCATTTTCTTTTGCTCCAGATGGCACAAACAACCGTTTTGGTGTTTTTGTTGGGTTTTTAAGGGATCACATGGCTCTTGCTGGGCTGGGTTTGTTTTGGGGGTGTGGGGGGGGGGGGGGGCGGGGGGGGGTCCTCGCATCCCGCGCAGCACATTGGCTGCCTTCACGTTCTTGCTGGGGTGGAGGAGAAGGTGGCTCGCTCCCCCCTCACCTCCGCAGACAAGTGTCAGGTCCTCGGGGACCGCGTCCACCCAGCCGCCGCAGCGGGGAGAGCAGCTCGCAGGGCAGGGAACGGCTTCACGTCAGAAAAAATCAGATCAGGAAACCAAGCCATTTACCGGAGCTAAATCGAGCTGGCCGGAGAGGCTGATGATGCATTCAGGAGCAGCGACACCAACCAGGCCGGGATGGGTGCGTGCTGCAGGCGCAGGCGGCCGCCCCGGGGTGCGGGGCACCCCCCGTCCCCACCACCATGCCCAGATGGGGTGCAGTCAGAGATTTGCATGGCCACTTCCCAGCCTAACGCAACACCCAGCAAGCCCAGGGAGCCTGGAGCAGCCTCCCGGGGGCTTATCAAGCCCCTCACCAACACCTGGGGGTGGTGGGACTTTCCCTGGGAAGCAACCTCCCAAAATAATGAGCTAATGCAGGAAAAGTTCTCACTTCGGGAAGCTGGTGCTGCCAGGCTGGAGGAAGGGCAAAGCCAGGAACGCCCAACTCATCTCATCCCAATTCATCCCATCCCATCCCATCCCAACACATCCCATGCAAACTCCCATCCCATTCCAACACATCCCATCCCAACACATCCCATGCAAACTCATCCCATCCCAACTCATCCCATTCCAACACATCCCATTCCAACTCATCCCATCCCAACTCATCCCATTGCAACACATCCCATTCCAACACATCCCATCCCAACACATCCCATGCCAACACATCCCATCCCAACACATCCCATCCAAACCCAGCGGCACAGGGATGTGGTGAGAGGAGATGACCAAGTTTGGGTCCTTGCTTTGGGTGTCCTCCTTGCAGGACCCCTTCCCGTAGCCTGCACCACCCATCAGACCTGGGCTGGTTTGGGTCGAGAGTGACGGGGGCAGGAGGGGGCTGAGCACGTAGGGGGGCGATGCCCCAGGAGCTGTGAACCCCAGCGCCAGGCCCTGGCTCAGCTCCTGCTCTTCAAGCCCCTTCCAGGTGCACATGGAGAGCTCAGGATCACCAGTATGGGAGAAGCCCCAGCCGCAGCCCAAAGCTGTAAGGAAGCACCAAGAGGACTTTGCTTCTTGCTCCTGGGGTGCGACTGCTTTCTGCATGAAGGACAGAGATGCGCCGTGGAAACCTTCCGGCTCAGCATCCCTATAAAGATATTCAAGCCCTGTATTTTGTTAGCAAACGCATCCGGCCATACAACATGGAGCATGGTGCAGCCACAGGACATCCGTGTAAATCCCAGCAGCAGGAACGGGCAAAAATAGAGCAGCAGAAGCTATGTAGATGATGGAGCAGGGCTGCACAGCCTTTCACCTCGGGGAACACACTGGGTGAGGTGTAGGAGCCTGGATCCGATGGTCCCATCTACCTTCAGAGCCTAACGTCCCGTGCAGGATACTCCCAAGTTACGTCTGTGGTCAAAGCACCCAAGAAAGCAAGCAAAGGAAACCCAAGCAAGTCAGAGCCAAGGCCTGGGTTGGGCTTGGGCCATGCAGGAGGGGCAGACGGGGGCAGACTGCAGGATCCGGCAGTCTGGGCGCTCAGAGAGCAGGACCAGCCCATTGCAAGGGCCTGGCTCCACCGCTCCAGTCATGCCATCGTTTCCCCAGTTCATATCAGCACTGCTGATGGGAGATGTGCAAGGGCCCATCCCTCTGCCCTGGAGTCTCAGAGGACCCTTGGTTATTGCTCTGCCTGGAAAACCCCTCCCACCCCATCCCAACACATCCCATTCCAACTCACCCCATCCCAACATATCCTATCCCAGCTCATCCCATCCTGACACAGCCCATCCCATTCCATCTCATCCCATCCCAACATATCCCATCCCAGCTCATCCCATCCTGACACAGCCCATTCCAACTCATCCCAATTCCATCTCATCCCATCCCAACATATCCCATCCCAGCTCATCCCATACTCATCCCAACCCAACCAACCATCCCAACATCCCATCCCAACGCATCCCATTCAAACCAGAGCTCTTTCTTCTCCCAGCCCCCCCGAACATCTCTCAGAGCCAATTCCCCCAGGAGCTGCCCAAGGACGGTGGCAGGGATGGCTGGGCACGCACCCTGGCCACCGGCAAGGAGGACGGTGCTGCCTGGAGGAGCCTCGGCAGCCCGCCCCCTCCCCACAGGGCTCGGAGTCTGGCTGTCGGGGCAGAAATGCATTAGGATCCCACGAAGACAAAATAAAAAGCCTTTTGGGAGTGACTCGGCAGCGCAGCCGGAAGACAGACGGCACAGTTTGCTTTTTAAGACATCTTTTTGGTTTCTTTTTTTTATTGTTTTATTTTATTTTTGGCAGCTGCGATGGCAGCAGGGAGGGAGTAAATGGGCTCGCTCAAGCCCGGATGCATTTGTGGCTTTCAAGAGGCAGAAGCGGACAGAGTTTGAGAGTCTCTGTGCTGCGAAGGGCATGAGTCAGAGCGGGGTGCTGGGAGGGAGAGCTGGGGTGCTGGGTGGAGGAGCAGGGGAGCTGGGATGGAGGAGGGCTGGGGGAGCTGGGATGGAGGAGCAGGGAGCTGGGATGGAGGAGCTGGGTACTGGGATGGAGGAGCTGGGGATGGAGGAGCTGGGTAGCTGGGATGGAGGAGCTGGGATGGAGGAGCTGGGTGCTGGGATGGAGGAGCTGGGATGGAGGGGATGGGGGCTGAGCTTTCGCAGGAGGCCAGCTAGCTGGGTGCCCAGCCCAGGCTGACCAAGGCGTCAGAGCTCAGCGCTGCTGCTTTCCCACGGCTCAAGGTCCCAGAGCAGGAGGGAAGCTGCTGGCAGCTGTAAGCTGTGACCAGGGATGCTCCTGGGGCTCATCTCAGGGGCTCGGCAGGGAGTGGCGAGCGTTTTGGGGAGCAAAGAGCCACTGGATGCTCCCCAAAAGGAGAGGCAGCCTCTGCCTTTTCCCCAGCCCACCCGGGGCTGTGGTGGGGGCGATGCAGCAGCTGCCGGCAACAGCTTGTGTTGGGTTCTGTTTGCTCACGCTACGCCGCTCCGGCTGGCAAGGAGCAGAGTGTGTGCTGGGGAAGCCACAGCACCCTGCCAGCCACAGCACCCTGCCAGCCACAGAACCCCGTGAGCCACAGCACCCCACGGGCTACAGCACCCCATGGGCCACAGCACCCTGCCACCCACAGCACCCTGTGAGCTGCATGCACCCACTAAGAGGCTACAGCACCCATGGCACAGCACGCACCCAGCACCCTGTGAGCTCAGCACCCATGAGCACAGCACCCTGCCACCCACAGCACCCTGTGAGCCACAGCACCCCAGGAGCCACAGCACCCCATGGGCTACAGCACCCTGTGAGCTGCAGCACCCTGCCAGCCACAGCACCCCATGAGCCGCAGCACCCCGTGAGCTGCAGCACCCTGGAACTGCAGCACCAGCGAGCAGGCACTTGCAAAACTCCTGTAAATTATCCCTCCAGCTCTGATTTCCAGACGCAAATTGCAATCAGGGGGTGGCACAGTCCCCTCCAGACGCAGGGGTACAACCATTGCCCTCCCAGAGGCTGGCAGTGGGGCAAAGCGAGTGGCTGGAGCCTGGCAGAGGCTTCCCCATCCCCAAGGGCACGGTCACACCGGCAGGTCCCCACCAGCCCCCCGTGATGCTGAGCTGCTCTGCACACTGGGGGCTCACTCTTCCCGCAGAAATCCTCCCGAAACTGAGAGCAAACTTTCCCCAAAGTCATTTTGCTTTTCCTGGGTGAGGAACCACCCAGCCTTTGGCACAAACCTCTTGGTTAAGTGCACGTATGCTAGAAGGAGCCGCGGACCTGGGGCGCGCGCTACTGGGAGAAAGGGAATCGCATTCATCGGATTAATATTTCAGCTTTTTACACTTCACCTCCAGGGAAAAATCTTTGCTTTTTCCTCCTTTTGCTTTCACGGGGTGCAAACCAGCTGCAAGGCGTCTTCTGGATGGGCCCAGAGTGCCTCTGCCCATGGGCAAGGGGGTCCCGGTGCTGCAGGTTGGGTCCCCGCGCCCTCCTGCCCCCTCTAGCCTGCACAAAACCAAACTGAAATGTTTGGGGGGGGGGGGAGAAGAGCACGGCTGGGAGCCCAGGAGGGTGACCGTCACCTCCTGGCATGAGGCAAGGCCCCCCAGGAAGTTGAGCTAATTCAGTGTCACAGAATCCCAGAATCCCAGAATGGCAAGGGTTGGAAGGCACCTCGGGAGCTCACCCAGTGCCACCCCCCTGCCCAAGCAGGCTCACCCAGAGCAGGGGGCACAGGACAGCATCCAGGCAGGCGTTGAATATCTCCAGAGAAGGAGACTCCACAGCCCCCCTGGGCAGCCTGGGCCAGGGCTCCATCACCCTCACAGGCAACAAGTTCTTCCTCCCGTTCAACTGGAACCTCTTCTGCTTCAGGTTGTGCCCATGGCCCCTTGTCCTGGCGCTGGGCACCACTGGGAAGAGTCTGGCTGCGTCCTTGTGACCCCCACCCTTGAGATATTTGTAGGTGGTGATGAGATCCCCTCTCAGCCTTCTCTTCCCCAGGCTGAACAAGCCCAGCTCCCTCAGCCTTTCCTCCTAGGGGAGATGCTCCAGTCCCCCCATCCTCCTTGTTGCCCTCCCCTGGACTCTCTCCAGGAGTTCCTCATCCTTCTTGAACTGGGGAGCCCAGAACTGGACGCAGAGCTCCAGGTGGGGTCTCATTGGGGCAGAGCAGAGGGGGAGGAGAACCTCCCTCACCCTGCTGGCCACGCTCCTCTTGATGCACCCCAATGGTGTCACCATGGAGCACCCTCCCTCCCCATGCCCCACAGCAGAGCAGCAGAGGCCGTGGCGTTAAATAATTCCCCACGAGCCCTTTGTCACCGCTGCCTGCCTTCCAGCCCCGCAGGGGCAGGATTTGTCCCCCTGCTCCTGCATCTGGCCGTGAGGAGGAGCCAAGCCGCTGCCACAGCCCAGGAGTCAGGGCAGAGCCGAGGGCAGGGCACGGGGGGTCCCTGCAGCGACGCTGCCGTCGGAAGCCCCCGGGGACCGCAGGGACCCAGGCGTCCTGGCGCGGTGACACGTGTCACTGCCAGCCAGCAGCTGGCCTGAGGTGCCAGCACATGTGCAAAGCGCAATTGTTCCTCGTTTCGGGTGTCAGCGGCTGACGAGACGCGTCGCGGGGCCAGCGGGGCCAGCCAAGAGCGTTTCCCTTTCCAGACGGTGGGATCTGCTCCCGCTTCCCCCCAGGGCCTCCGCGTTCCCGGCCTTTCGCCCAAAGCTCTTCCCACGCTGGCACGTGTGCGACACGAGTGCGACGCGTGTGCAATGTGTGCGCGATGTGTGTGACACATGTGCGATGCATGTGCGACACGTGTGCAATGCATGTCTGACGCATGTGCAACGCGTGTGCAATGCATGTCTGACGTGTGTGCGATGCACGTGCAATACGCATGCGATGCGCGGTGCAACACATGTGCTATGCATGTGCGATGCGTGTGCGATGCGTGTGAGTGCGACACGTGTGCGACATGGGTGCGATGCGTGTGCACACCCACCCGTGCAGGCGGAGGCGTGCCAGAGGGGCTGCGGGGCCCTTGTGCGACGTGCGAGCGTGCATGAGCATGGGGGGGGGTGACAGGTGCGGTGTAGTGTGCACGGGTGCCCATGCATGGGCGTGCACGAGCATGAGTGTGTGTGCGTGTGCATCTGTTTGTGCATATATGTGCGTGCATATGTCTGGGGTGCATCAAGAGGAGCGTGGCCAGCAGGGCGAGGGAGGTTCTCCTCCCCCTCTGCTCTGCCCCAATGAGACCCCACCTGGAGCTCTGCGTCCAGTTCTGGGCTCCCCAGTTCAAGGAGGATGAGGAACTCCTGGAGAGAGTCCAGGGGAGGGCAAGGAGCATGGGGGGACTGGAGCATCTCCCCTAGGAGGAAAGGCTGAGGGAGCTGGGCTTGTTGAGCCTGGAGAAGAGAAGGCTGAGAGGGGATCTCATCACCACCTACAAATATCTCCAGGGTGGGGGTCACCAGGACGCAGCCAGACTCTTCCCAGTGGTGCCCAGCGCCAGGCCAAGGGGCCATGGGCACAACCTGAAGCAGAAGAGGTTCCAGTTGAACGGGAGGAAGAACTTGTTGACTGTGAGGGTGATGGAGCCCTGGCCCAGGCTGCCCAGGGGGGCTGTGGAGTCTCCTCTGGAGATCTTCAACCCCCGCCTGGCCGCTGTCCTGTGCCCCCTGCTCTGGGTGAGCCTGCTTGGGCAGGGGGGTGGGACTGGGTGAGCTCCCGAGGGCCCTGCCAGCCCCGGCCACGCTGGGATGCTGGGATTCATGTGTCTGCAGACAGCGTGGCCAAGGGGTGCACACGGGTGTGCATGAGCATGAACATGAGGATGTCTGCCCCTACGTGTGTGTGCAGGCGGGTGGGGGTGCACAGGGGTGCATGCGTGTGTGCACGAGTGTGAGTGTGCACACATGTGCACCTCTATGTGCATATGCACATGAGTGGGTGCAGGTGTGGGTGCTGGTGGGTGTGGGTGCTGGTCCCAGCACCGGTGGGTTCGGATGCAGGTGCGGGTGGGTGCTGGTACCAGTACTGGTGGGCACGGGTGCGGGTGCCAGTGGGTGCCGGTGTCACTACCAGTGGGTGCCAGTGGGTGCGGGTGTCTGTCAGTCCGGTGGGTACGGGTGTCTGTCAGTCCGGTGGGTACGGGTGTCTGTCAGTCCGGCGGGTGCCGGTACCGGTGGGTGCGGGTGTCTGTCAGTCCGGTGGGTGCGGGTGTCTGTCAGTCCGGCGGGTGCGGGTACCGGCGGGCGCGGGTGCGGGCGCGGCGGTCGGGGGGCGGTGGTGCTGAAGGACAGCTCCGCCCCCGCCCGCCCCCGCCGCCGCCCCCCGCCGCCCTCCCGCTCCCCGCTCCCCGCTCGCCGCCGCCCCCCGCCGCCGCCGCCGCCGCAGCATGAAGCGGCAGAACGTGCGGACGCTGGCGCTCATCATGTGCACCTTCACTTACCTGCTGGTGGGCGCCGCCGTTTTCGACGCTCTGGAGTCGGAGGAGGAGACGGCGGAGCGGCGGCGGCTGGAGGCGAAGAGCCAGGAGCTGAAGAGCAAGTACAACCTCAGCGCCGAGAGCTACCGCGAACTCGAGTGGGTCGTGCTCAAGCTCAAGCCGCACAAGGCCGGCGTCCAGTGGAAATTCGCCGGCTCCTTCTACTTCGCCATCACCGTCATCACCACCATAGGTACCGTTTCCCCCCCCCCCCCCCCCTCCCCTGCCGGCCACGGGACGCCGGGTCGCCCTCCGTGGTAGCGGGGCGAGCCTCCCGCCAAACCCCCTGGGGAAAGCCCCGCCGGCACCCCCCCAAAACGCGCCCCCCCCCCCCCCCCCCCCCTCCCAGCCCGGCAGCGGCGGCCTTACCCGCCTCCGCCACCGGGAAATCCCCGCCCGACCTCCGCCACCCTGAGTCCCGTCCCCCCCGCCCCGCTACCGCCCTGGGAAACCCCCGCCCATCCCCGCGGTACCGGGGCTACGGCACCCGCCCCGCTCCCCCCCCGGCCCCCCGAACCCCCCCCCCCCCGCCTGCCCACCCCCGTGTCCCTGCTCTCCCCGCCCTCCAGGCACCCCCTGCTCCCATCCCCGCAGCCTCTGGGCTCCCCGCCACCAGGTCCCCCAGCCTTGGGGACCCCCGCACGGACCCCGGGGCTCCGCACCCACCGCTTCCACCCCCTCTGCAGCTGGGGGCGGGGGGGCTGAGCTGGGACCCCCTTTCCCGCCCTGCAGGGAGGCTCCCGGGGGGGTGCCGGGTCCGGCAGGGCATTGGGGGGCAGCGGGTGGGGGGGGACGCACTCCTCGGCTGACCCCTTCCCTGGAGGAGGAGGAGGAGGAGGAGGAGGAAGGTCCCCTGGGGGGGGACAGGAACGTGTCCCTGCCCGCACTGACGCTCTGGCCCTACAAGGCGGGGGGGGTGTGGTGTGGTGGTAGTGTCGGTGCTGCACCCCAGTGCTCAGGGTGGTCTCCTCGCCCTGACCTGACCCCAGGGTCCCCCGGGTGCCAGAAACCAGAGTCCCTGGGAAGCGCCGCTGGGGGCTCCTCAGGTCTCCCCCGCTTTGGTAAAGGGGCTGTTGGAGCTGGGGGTGGGGAGGGGGGGGGGCTGCAGGGTGCCCCTGGTCTTCCAGACCACTTCTCTGTGCATTCACCCACCCACATCATCAAGCCATCTGTCCTTTGTGTCCCCCCGATGGAACGCCTGGGGTCACCCACTGTCGCCTGCTCCCCAAACTTCCCCAGTCCCCCAGGATGGCATGTGGCTGGTGCGGCCCTGGCCACCATCCCCACGGGTACCATGGCCCTGGGGTAACATGGGCAGGAGCTGGAGGGGTGGGAGGGCTGGTGGGGCACCAGAGCTGAGACATGGGTGTTGGGGTGGCTGCTGGTTCCCAGGGCTGTGGTATGGGTGTTGAGGTGGCTTGGGGCCCTCGGGGCTGTGATACGGGTGTTGGGGTGGCTTCTGGGGCAGAGACACGGGTGTTGGGGTGGCTGTTGGTTCCCGGGGCAGAGCCGTGGGTGCTGGAGCAGCCAGGGGCCGAGCGGAGGCAGGGTCTGGCCTCTCCCGGCTGGCGGGAGCAGCTGGAAAAGGCTTTGAAAGGGAAGCGTGTTTGACGTGAGGGGAGGAGGAGCGGGCAAGGGGGTGCGCGGGGGGCTGGGGCGAGGCGCGAGCGGGGGCCAGCAGGACGAGCGGCGTCTCACCAGCCCGCACAAAGGATGCTGCAGTGGCGGAGGAGGGAGACAAAGCCAGGCCGGCGTGTATGGTCCTGAGCGGCCGTGGCTCAGCGCCGGGCTGCGGGCGGGCATGGGGGCCCCTGCCCTGCCCCCCCCCGGGACACCCCGCTCGCTGCTGCCAGGGGCCCGGGAGGGACGGAGCGGGGATGGCTGAGCCCCGGCGCAGGCGTTACACCCCAGCAAAGCATCCTGCCAGCTGGAGCGGGGGCTTACAACCTTCAAGCCCTTGTTTTGGGCTTGATGTGGGAGCTCGGGGTCCCCTCCGGGGCTGGGGTGATGACACCCGGCCCCACAAAACCTGTGTCCAGCCACAGCGGGGCGGGAGGGAAATGCAGAGGGAATGATCCCAAACTGGGCATTACTGCTCTGCCCTTCTCTCCCGGCTGCTTCAGCCTCTCCATGATGCCCGAGGGGGTGCGGGGCGAGGGGGCATGGGCAGAAATATGTAAGGCAATATTGGATTTATGAAAATGCGATGATTTTGAAGGCAGGTGTTTTCGCTGGCTTGTTGCAATAGTGCTCAGGTGCTGCTGAACGGGGCCAGCAAAGAGAGCAAAATCCTCAAAAGCCACAGGAGGGGAAAGAAAATTCCGTTATTCCTATGAAATGAGATTTTCCAGTGCGGGGCGGGGGGAAGAATTATTCTAGGAAAACACTGAGCAACCCTCCTGTGGCCGTCAGGAAGAGCCAGGCTGTGCTCAGGAGGCGATTGGGATGCTGGGGCTCCTGTGCCAGTGGATGTCCCCGTGTCGTGGCTGGCTATAAAGTGGGAAGGAGGAAAAGCCGGGAGGGCAACGGGTCCCACTTGGGAAGGGTTTCTTACATTTGGGGTTTTTGCAAAGCTGGGGGCAAGGGGAGCTGCAGAGAGGGCAGGGAGGGAGCGTGCCTGCCCTTGCAGCCGGGCAGAGCCAGCCCCGGGGTCCCCTCGCAGGCTGTCAGCATCAGCCAGACGCGTCCCCTGCCACCTCGGTCACCGTTCCCGCACCAGGGCCCTCTGTGCTCCATGTCGGGCTGTGATGGCGCTCGCTGGATCGCTCCCAAAACCCACGTTTCCCCCCCTCCACCTCGCTGTGTGCGGAGAAGCCAGCGGCCATGCGGGCCTGGGCAGGTGGCAAATGCCACCGCGGTGTCACCATCTGTCACAGCCCTCCTCCCTCCCTGCTTGTTTACCAAGGGAGCAGGCACGCTGCCTGGGCCAGGGGACCCTGGGGTGTGACCGGGTCCCCGCCAACCCTCTCCTGCAGGCAGTGTCCCCATCAGCCGCCCTGTCACCCCCCGCCCCCAGGCTGCCCCCTCTGGTGGCAACGTGCCTGTCCCCAACCCATCGCAGCCATAGCATGGCTCCTGGCGGGAAGCCCTTCCTGGGGATAGGGAAAGGAGGAGGGACCTGGGGACACCCGGCACACGCACCCCCAGCCACCCCCCGTGCCAGCGGTACCGGCACAACACTCCCAGCACCGGCACTGGTGGAAGGGGAAGGACCCCTCATTCTCTGGCCTTGGGGGATGCAGCACAGGGAAACATAAGGAAGGCACGGGAGTGGCCACCGCTGGGACGAGGAGGAGGTTGGGGTAGTTTTGGGGCTGCAATGGGGCTGGTCGGGGAGGGCGGAGGCCAGGGATGGGGCATCTGCTCCCCCTGGACATTTCTGTTCCCATCCTGCTAACAAGGACAGCAGTGCAAATGAGCGTTGGCACCTACAAACATGCCTTTGATAGGTTTCAGAGTTAACGTGCCAGAGGGAAAAACTGTACCGCTCCGTTCCAGGGCTGGGATTCCTCTCCCCTCAGGCCAGGCCCCCACAGGAGGGGATGCCCGGGCAGCAGGGAGAGACAGGGCAGCACCTCACCCCTTTTGACCCCCAGGGATGAGCAGGGCCTTCCCCAAGAGAGCGGCCCCGTCCAGCCCGGTGGCTCCTCGGCCACTGCTGGGGTTCATTTGAGCATCCCAGCCACGCTGCTGAGCTGCAGGAGTCGGCAGAAAGCAGTGCTGGGAGGTCAGGACTGCTTTCCTTCCCTCTCCAGTTAGTCATAAGGCCACCCTCTGCCACCTTTGCCTGCAGTACACTGGGATTGCTGGGTGGGGTGTTCACTCTGAAGCCTAACGAGGGCACATGCACCTCTGCTGCTGATCCTCATAGCAGGGCATGAGCACAAAGAGGGTGAATGGGGAGACTGCACATACGCACCGAGACCGGAGCCGTCCCTGAGCCCTTCCCAGCAGCGATGTGTGTTTTAGGGCCGGCAGTCACGGCCCCCTGCCCCAGCAGTCTGCCTGGCCAGGGGCTCAGCGCCTTCGCCCAGGGAGACTCCAGCAAACCTGTGGCATGGCGGGGTGGGGTGGGGAGGTACCGCTCGTGTCCTCTCCGGCGGGATTCAGCCCAGGGCCCCTCCGAACACGGGGGCTTGGCAGGAGCACTGCCCCCCCTCCAGCATCCCTCCCCCCATCCTGCTCCCACCTCCCCCCCCTCCCAGGCTATAAATTCCCTGCTGCTCTCCATCCCGGAGCGATAACAGCAATTAATACCCGCTCCCTCCCTGCCCCCCCGCCTGGCCTCTCCCAGCTGATGCCTCATTAAATTCGCCAGCAAAGCCTGACTCAGAGCAAGACATAAACACCACGTGCCGGGGCAGAGATGCTCCGAGGTGAGGGGGGCTCATCGCCCAGGACTGGGCAAAAAAAAAACCTGATTTCTTTGTGTTTGGGGTTATTTGTGGTGTTTTTTTCCCAATTCCCAAGCCCCAGGGCTGGTTGCTCGGACTCAGTGCTGCCAGGTCTGGTGCCCAGAGGCTGGAACCTGCTGGAGAGCCCCGCTCTGCCGGCGTGTGATTTATGAGCCGGCTTAAATATTTATCAGGCAGCTCTCCGGCTGAAGTGACTGCGGCGCGGGATTTATAGGAGGCACCGCCACCTTGGATAAATCACGGTCGGGAGGGTTAATTGAAGGAGCAAGAGCCAAGCGCGCTGCGGTGGGGGGGGTCTCGCCTGCCTGCCTGCAGAGAGGGGCGAGGGCGAGCGGCCGTGGGGCAGAAAGGCCCCTTTGGTGCTGCAGGTGGTGCTGGGCGCTGGGGCACGGTGCTGGGCGTGGGTGCCTGGCACTGTGCACCGTGTACACCACTGCAAGGTGCTGGGTGCTTTTGGGTGGGTGCTGGTTGCATGTTGGGCTGGTGCACGGTCCTGGGCACTGGTGCACGGTTCTGGGCACTGGTGCTGGGGCATGGTGCTGGGCGCATGGTGCTGGGTGCTGGTGTGCAGTGCTGGGCGCTGGGGCACGGTCCTGGGTGCTGGTGCACGGTGCTGGGTGCTGGTGCTGGGTGCTGGTGTGCAATGTTGAGCGCCGGTGCATGGTCCTGGGTGCTGGTGCACGGTGCTGGGTGCTGTTGCACCCCCCTCCACACCTTGCCACTACCCAACCTAAGCTGAGCACCGGGAGGAAGGAGCCGCATCCTGCTTTTCCCAGGGGAGACCCTGGGCCAAGGGACCCGGAGAGGTCTGGGGCTGAGTGATGGGGCAGCCCCCCCCCACACCCCGCAAAGGCCTGAGCCAAAACATGGCAGAGAACAGCCCCATTTTCTGTAAAGGAGGCACCCACATGGCACCCACCCACCTCCCGGGGGAACGTGAGGGGGATTGGGCCTGGGGGAAGGAAGCACCCCTGGCGTAAGGAACTTTGCTGCTGGGCGCTGGTGCACGGCGCTGGGCACTGGTGCACGGTGCTGGGTGTTGGTGCACGTCACTGGGTGCTGGTGCACAGCGCTGGTGTACGTGCTGGGTGTTGGTGGGGGGCGGGAGTGCACGGGCTGGTGCACGGTGCTGGGCGCTGAGCTCGGGGAGGCGGTGGCGGGGTGGCCGGATCGGGCCGCGCTCCCGGGGGTGAGCCAGCGCCGCGCCCGGCCCGCCCGGCTTGGGGGGGGCCTCCGGTGGGCCTCGCGGCCATAAGTGAGACCGCCCGGCCCGCCCCCCGTGCCCCCTCGG